>PVHT021183560.1:8710083-8729209 GCA_004024745.2 Catagonus wagneri | reverse complement strand
ACCTTCGCCACAGCCACAGCAACGCGGGATCCAAGCCGCGTCTGCCACCTACACCACAGCTCACGGCAACGCCGGATCCTTAACCCACTGAGCAAGGCCAGGGATCGAACCCGCAACCTCATGGTTCTTAGTCGGATTCGTTAACCACTGAGCCACAAAGGGAACTCCCTGTAGCACAGTTTTGATCCCTGGCCCAGAAACTTCCACATGCCTTGGGCTTGGCCAAAAAAGTAAAAAAAAAAACAAAAAACAAGGGCTGTGTAGCAGTCCAGGCTACAGTGCAGACAGCCTTGCCTTTAGGCCTTAGGACTCAGCACGCCTAATGGAGCCACGACTGTCTCTGGCCAGCAGGGATACTATATGTGCGCTGACAAGCCCCAACAGGAGAGTGACAGATTAGAGAAAGGTCACGTCTTCTAACCAATAATTATTCTCCATTTGAAAAGCAGCTTCTGGTTTGCCTCTGGTAGAAGTGTCAACACCTGATCACAGGCCACCCAGCCACATGCACAGCCACATTCCAGCATTCCATTATAAAATGCAGTTAGTCTATCTGGATCCAGGCCTGGGAGGATCCAGAAGGCACAAGTGTTTGTATGAGCAGGTGACCAGGAGCTCGTGTTACTTATGCCCCCTCTCCCTAACCCTATAACTACGGACAGACACATGGCAGTTTCCCTGTGACGAGGTAACACAGCAGGAAGGAGCGGTAGGCCTGGTTTCTGGCTGAGTTAGGACTGAAAGCTGGCATCAGTTGAAGCAGATGACGACTGGACAATATCCCACCCAGGCACAGCCCTGAACGCCAGTGGTGAAGGAAAATCTTCCCAGTGGGCAGAACTTCAGACCAAACATCTGGTTGTCCACTTTGTGTGGAATGAAAGATGGCCTGTGGTTTGGATCCACACTGATTCATGGGCAGTGGCTAAAGGGTTGGCTGACTGGTCAGGGGCTTGGAAAGTACAAGGCTGGAAACTTGGTGACAACAAGTTTCTGGGGAATAAACCCCCCCACACACACCTACGGTCAATTAATTTTCAACAAAGGAGGCAAGAATACACAATGGAGAAAAGACAGTCTCTTCAGCAAGTGGTGTTGGGAAAGCTGGAGAGCTGCGTGTAAATTAATGAGGTAACACCCCCTCACACCATACACAAAAATAAACTTAAAGCGGCTTAAAGACTTAAGTATAAGACATGGAACCATAAAACTCCTAGAAGAGAACACAGGCAAAATATTCTCTGACATAAATTGCAGCAATATTTTCTTAGATCAGTCTCCCAAGGCAACAGAAATAAAAAATAAGCAAATGGGACCTATCCAAACTTATAGCTTTAGCACAGCAAAGGAAACCATATCAAAATGAAAAGACAATCTATAGAAGGGGAGAAAATATTTGCAAATGATGTGACCAACAAGGACAATTTCCAAACTCCACAAATAGCTCATACAACTCAATAACAAAAAAAATGAACAACCTTATCTGACTGGCAGACCGACGGCAGAGGGAAACATTTGAAAAGACAAGGCAGGAGTTCCCACTGCGGTGCAGTGGGTTAAAAATCCCACTGCAGTGGCTCAGGTCACTACGGAGGTGTGGGTTTGATCCCTATTCCAGCACAGTGGAGTAGAGGATCTGCCATTGCCACAGCTGCAGCATAGGTTGCACCTGCAGCTTGGATTCAGTCCTTGGCCCAGGAATTTCCATATGCCATGGGTGTGGCCATTAAAAAAAAGAAAAGGCAAAGAAGATATGGTATATATATTGAATGGAATACTACTCAGCCATAAAAAAGAATTAGGTAATGCCAGCAACAAGGATGGACCTGGAGATTATCATACTAAGTGAAGTAAGCCAGACAGAGGACAAATATTACATGATATCACTTATATGTGGAATCTAAAATACGATGCCAATGAACTTATTTGCAAAACAGAGACAGACTCACAGACATAGAAAACTTACAGTCACCAAAAGGGGAAACGGGAGGGGGAGGGATAAACGGGAGTTTGGGATTAGCAGATTTAAACTATTACATATAAAATAGGAGTTCCCATCGTGGCTCAGCAGAGACAAATCTGACTAGTATCCATGAGGACACAAGTTTGATACCTGGCCTTGCTCAGTGGGTAGAGGATCCGCCATTGCCATGAGCTGTGGTATGGGTCACAGATGTGGCTTGGATCTGGGGTGTCTGTGACTATGGCGTAGGCTAGCAGCTGCAGCTCCAATTTGACCCCTAGCCTGTGAACCTCCATATGCCATGGGTGTGGCCCTAAAAAGACAAAAGAGAAAACAAAGACATAAACAACAAGATCCTACTGTATAGCACCAGGAACTGTATTAATTATCCTGTAATAGATCATAATGGAATGGATATATATATATATATATCCTTGGCTTATGTGAAAAACAGTTGAAGTTTCTGATGAGACTGGTAATAGGACCAAACTGATATCACTACGCAAAGACACAATGTCAATGACACCCAGTGGGCCGCCTTTACTGAGGCCACTCATTTTTCAGTGCCCTTTGTCTGCTAAAGGGCAAAAATTGCAGACTGGGATGGTATCTTCTGTGTGCCCCCTCCTCCAGATTCACTTTTTATCCCCCTTTGTGCCATAGGAGGATGTCCTTTGTGCACTACAATAAAGGGGCCCCTCACCTCTGGTGTCTACTTGTGTTTGGCCAAAGGGAGTGTCTACATAAGATAGGAGGGTGAGTTTAGAGGACCCATTCCCTTTTCTCCCTCCCTGAATGGTCACGGTAGATGGGCTTCATCTCTGGACCAAATGCCCTGTCTAGGGGACCAATCCACACAGCCTTCTCTGCATCTAAACCCCGGTAATGGCCCTTCTTCTTACTCCTTGGGATCTCAAAGTGGTAAAGGCTGCCCTTTGCTCCTAACCCTGGGGACTTCTCCAACAGCCTCACCCTGTAATGGTTAGTTTTATGTGTCAACTTGACTGGACTTAGGGATGCACAAAGAGCTGGTAAAACGCTCTTTCTGGGTGCTTCTGTGAGGGGGTTTCTGGAAGAGATTGGCATTTGGATCAGTAGACTAAAGAAAGTCCTCACCAACGTGGATGGGTATCACCCAGTCCACGGAGAGCCTGAATAGAATGAAAAGGCAGAGGAAGGGCAAATTCACGCAACTGAGCTGAGACATCCATCTTCTCCTGTCCTCAAATATCGGCATTCCTGGTCCCCAGGCCTTTGGACTCAGATTTACATTATTGGCTCCCCTGGTGCTCAGGCTTTGGGGTTTGGACTGGAACTGACCCACTGGCCTTTCTGGACTTCCAGCTTACAGATTGCAGGTCGTGGGACTTCTGTCTCCATACTGCATGAGCCAGTCCCTCATAATAAACGTCTGTCTGTCTGCCTGTTTGTCTGTCTATCTATTCATCTATCCATCTAACCATCCTATTGGTCCAGTTTTTCTAGAGAACCTGACTAATACATGCACCTTTATAAATAATCCCCCCTTTTTTCTCTTTGGCTGGGCCCATGGCATGTGAAAAGTCCCAGGCCAGGTATTGAACCAGAGCAGTGGCCCAAGCTGCTGCTATGACAATGCCGGATCCTTAACCCTCTGTGCCACAAGGAAATTCCGATACGCCCTTTATTAAATTCTCCTCCAGTTATACAGTTGGCGTGTGCTGTTTATTTCTAGGTGTGACTCTTAGAACAATACATGTATTATTGTTAGCTAATACAATAGCTAATATTATATAGCACATTTCACATGCCCAGTATTGGTATAAGAACTTTGCATAATATCAGAGTTGCTCTTGTGGCTCAGCAGATCAAGAACACAACACGGTTCCCGTGAGGATGCAGGTTCCATCCCTGGACTTGCTCAGTGGGTTAGGGATCTGGCATTGCCCCAATCTGTCGCATAGGTCGCAGATGTGGCTCAGATCCAGTGTTGCCATGGCTGTGGCGTAGGTCCCATCTGTAGCTTGAACTTGACCTCTAGCCTGGCAACTTGCATATGCCACAGGTGTAGTTGTAAAAAGAAAAAAGAAGAAGAAGGAGGAGGGGGGGGGAGAAGAAAACCTTTACGTGTATCAACTCATTTAATCTTCGCAAGAACCCCATGAAGGAGCTACTGCTGTTATCCATAATTTACAGATGGGGAACTGAAGTACAGAAAAGTTAAATAACTTACTCAAGATCACTCAGCTATTAGATCAACAAGCTAGTTCCAGAATCTATACTTACAACCACGGTACTAATCTGCCTCTCTTAATGACCAGAATAGCTATGGGGAGCTCTGAGTGTTTATAACTGCAGTGGACACTTCTCATTCTTTTGGTCATCCAGCATCTGAACGCTCTTCCTATGTATCTAGGGTACAAGCATGTGACCTGGGCTCAGCCATTCAACAATCCAGCCCATAAAAAATAAGAAGTATGATCCTTGGGTTTTGCCCTGTCTTCGCACTGAAAGTTAAATCAGAAGGCAATGATTCAGTGATTTCATTTTGTGAAACTTTAATCACAAAGTTAAATAATCTTTTAATTAATCTCTTTTTTTTTTTTTTTAGGGCTCCTCCTGTGGCATATGGAGGTTCCCAGGCTAAGGGTCAAATCAGAGCTATAGCTGCCAGCCTATACACAGCCACAGCAATGCAGGATCCGAGCCATGTCTGTGACCTACACCACAGCTCACAGCAATGCCGGATCCTTAACCCACTGAATGAGGCCAGGGACTGAACCTGCATCCTCATGGACACTAGTCAGATTTGTTAACCACTAAGTCACGATGGGAACTCTGGTATAACCACTTTGAATAAAAAGTTGGCCACCTCTAGTAAAATCAATGGTGAACAAATCTTTCAGTCTAACAATTCTGCTTCTGGGTATACACCATAAGCAAGCTCTTACTCACTCAAAGAGGGATGAAAAAGAGTGTACATTGCAAATAGCAAGGTCCTACTATATAGCACCGGGAACTATATCCAATATCCTATGATAAACCAAAATGGAAAAGAATATCTTAAAAGAATGTGTATTATATAAAACTGAATCACTTTGCTATACAACAGAAATTAACACAAACTGTAAATCAACTAAACTTCTTTTTTTTTCTTCTTTTTGGGCTGCACCCATATGGAAGTTCCTAGGCCAGAGATTCAATCCAAGCTACAGCTACAACCTACACCACAGTTGTAGCAATTCTGAACCCACTGCATCACAGCAAGAACACCTAAGCTTCAATTAAAAAAAAAAAAAATTCCTGGAGTTCCCATCCTGGCTCAGTGGAAATGAACCCAACCAGCATCCACGAGGATGAGGGTTCAATCCCTGGCCTCGCTCAGTGGCTTAAGGATCTGGTGCTGCTGCGAGCTGTGGCGTAGGTTGCAGACTTGGCTTGGCTCTGGCGTGGCTGTGGCTGTTGCGGCAGCATCAGTCAGCAGCTACAGCTCTGACTGAATCACTATCTTGGGAACTGCCATATGCCACAGGTGCAGCTCTAAAAAAAAAAAAAAGAAGAAAAGAAAAAGAGAAAGACCAAAAAAAAAAAAAATGCCCATTGCAACTCTGTAATAGCAAAAAACTGCAAACAGCTCAATTATCTGTCAATAAAAGACTGGATAAATAAATTGCAATAGAATTGTACAGTGGAATACCATACAGAAGCTCAAAAAAAAAAGAACTAGAGCTACATATATCATCATGGGTAAATTTCAAAAACAAATTGAAAGCATGTTGAAGTTTAATATATGCATGATGTAATTTAAATAGAGTCAATAAATAGTTCAAACAAATCTGTCTATTATTTGTGGATGCCATATATGTTGTAGAGTTATGAAGACATCATCAGAAGTCAGGAGAGTAGTTACCTCTGGAGAAAGGAGGAAAGGAAGCAAGATTGGTGAGAGTTACACAGCACGAGTAATGGTAGCAACCTCTATCTGTAATGCTTCATTTACTTAAAAAAAAAAAATCAGAGGTTGATATACCAAAATGTCAAAAGTTACTTGAACAGATAGTAAGTGCAGAGGATACTAGATTAAACTCTGATCTTCTACTTGAAATGTTTAACAACTTGTAAAAAATGGAGCCCTTTTGCAGAAATTGAGAAGCTGACCCTAAGATTCATATAGAAATAGAAAGGACACAGAATAACCAAAATAATCTTAAAAAAAAAAAAAAAAGAACAAGGTCAGAGGACTCATACCTCGAAATTCCAAAACTTACTACAAAACTACAGTAATCAAGGCAGTGCTCTACTGGCATCAAGACAGACATACAGGAGTTCCCATTGTGGCTCAGGTGGGTTAAGAACCCAACATAGTATCCCTGAGGATGCGCGTTCGATCCCTGGCCATGTTAGGGGGTTAAAGATCCAGTATTGCCAAATGCTGCAGTGTAGGTTGCAGATGCAGCTTGGATCCCACATTGTGTGGCTGTGACACAGGCCTCAGCTGCAGCTCCAATTTGACCCCTTGCCCAAGGAATTTCCATATGCTGCAGGTATGGCCTCCAAAAAAAACAAAGGTACCTATGTAGATCAATGGAATGGGATTGAAAGCCCAGAAATGAGAGACCTTATTTTTATGATCAATTGACTTTCAACAAGCGTATCCAGACAACTCCAATGGGCGGGGGTAGGGGGGAGATCAATCTTTTCTATAAATGGTGTTGGGACAACTGAATATCCACAAGGAAAAGAATGAGCTGGACCCCCTACCTCACACCATAAAGAAAAAATTAACTCAAAATAGAGCAAAGACCCAAGGAGCTAAAGCCATAAAACTCATAGGAGAAAGCATGGACATAATCTCTGTGACTTTGGATTAAACAAGTGAATTTCTGAGCTATGACAAAAGCACAGTGATAAAAAAAAATAATAAGTTGGACTTCATTATAATTTAAAACTTTTGTGCTTCAAAGGGCACAATCAAGAAAGTGAAAAGAGGAGTTCCTGTTGTGGCTCAGTGGTTAACGAATCCGACTAAGAACCATGAGGTTGCGGGTTCGATCCCTGACCTTGCTCAGTGGGTTAAGGATCCAGCATTGCCGTGAGCTGTGGTGTAGTTTGCAGACGCGGCTCAGATCCCGCATTGCTGTAGCTGTGGTGAAGGCCGGCAGCTACAGCTCCTGTTAGACCCCTAGCCTGGGAACCTCGATATGCCACGGGTGTGGCTCTAGATAAAAAAAGGCCAAAAGACAAAAAAAAAAGAAAGAAAGTGAAAAGACAACCCATAGAATGAGAGAAAATATTTGCAATTCATATATCTGATAAGGGCCTCATATGCCAAATATATGAAGAACTTTTATAACTCAACAACAAAGTGACAAATAATCCAATCAGAATGTGAGCAAAGGGTCTGAATAGATATTTCTCCAAAGAAGACATACTAGTGGCCAATAAAACACATGAGAATACACTCAACATCAATAGTCATTAGGGAAATGCAAATCAAAACGACGAGATACTACTCCATACCCTCTACATGGCTATAGTCAAATAGATGGATAATAAGAGTGTTGGTGAGGATGTGGAAAAACTGGAACGCTTATACACTGCTATGAGGATGTAAAATAGTACAGCCACTTTGTTTTGGATTTTTGTTTGTTTTTGGACATGCTCACAGCAAGTGGAAGTTCCTAGGCCAAGAATCAAACCCATCCCACAGCAGCAACCAAAGCCACTGCAGTGACAAGGCAGGATCCTTAACCCTCTGTGCCACAAGGGAACTCCAAGAACAGCCACTTTGGAAAATATTTGACAGTTCCTCAAAATCTTAAACATAGTGTTGCCCTATGACGCAGCAATTCCACTTCTAGCTATATACCCAAGAGAACCGAAAACTTATGTCTGCATAAAAACTCGTACACAAATGTTCATGACAGCATCGTTCATAAGAGCTCAAAAGTGGAATTACCCCAAATGCCCATCAACTGATGAATGGATAAACAAAATGTGATATGTCTATATTATAGACTATTATTTGGCAATAAAAATGAATGAGGAACCGATCCATGCTTCAACATGAATGAACCCGGAAAACATGCTGAGTAAAAGAAGCCAACATAAAAGTCCACGTGTTATATGATCCCATTTGTAGGAAATGGGCAGAAGAGGTAACTCCATAGACCCAGCAAGCAGATGAGTGGCTCCTTATAGCTGGAGAGGAGGCATAAACTGGGAGTCATCACTAATGGACACAGTGATGAAATGTTCTCAAATTAAATTGCCTTGATGAACAATTGAAAATACTAAAAGTATTGAATCATACAGTTTAAAAGCATCAGTTTTAGAGAACATGAATTATATTTTGATTTTAAAAACACACACACATTGCAGAGCCTACGCTGGAGTTTGCAGCCTGCTCTTTCCCACCCCCACGCTCCCCCGGAGGAGGCTCAGGACAGCATATGGGTGTGTGACTTGGAAATTGCTCAGATGCTCATGCTAACTGGAAGATGTTGAGGAAACAAAGCTGAAGCCCTGGGTCAGAAGTCAAGTTTTCTAGGCTGCACTGTAGCATCAAGAGTGTTTGCCACGTTACCCTACAGCCAAGCAAACCACAGGCTTGATTGCAGGAAACGAATTAGCCCTGGAGTGCATGTGATGGTTTAACAAGTTACTCCGAATTTTGGACGCCGTCACTGCCTTGACTTTACGTGTAAGACTGCTCTAGTCACATCACGATAAATGGTGACAGCCTCTTTTTTTCTTTTCCTTTTTTTTGTCTTTTTAGGGCCACACTCCAGGCATATGGAGATTCCCAGTCTAGGGCTCAAATCGGAGCTGCAGCCGCTAGCCTATGTCACAGCCACAGCAACACAGTATTTGAGCCACTTCTGCGACCTACACCACAGCTCCCGGCAACGCCGGATCGTTAACCCACTGAGTGAGGCCAGGGATTGAACCTGCGCCCTCATGGATGCTAGTCAGATTCATTCTGCTCAGCCAAGACGGGAACTCCTCGTGGCAGCCTCTTTATGCACAATCATTTTCATTCATTTTGCAAACAGATCTGAATACAGCTGCATTTTCAATATCTAAAATATTTTTATTTTATTTTATTTTTTAATATTTTTAAAAGGAGTTCCCTTGTGGTACAGCAGGTTAAGGACCTGGCGTTATCACTGCAGAAGCTCAGGTCGCTGCTGTGGCATGGGTTCAATCCCTGGCCCAGGAACATCCACATGCAGCAAGCGTAACCAAAAAATAAATAAATAAAAGAAGAAGAAGAAGGAGCTCAGGGTTTCTTTGTTTATGAATTTGTTTTTCCAGGGGTGGGGTGATTTAAAGAGCCAGAGCTGTTTCCTGACAGTGCTCGGTGAGCCGGTCTGGAAGCCTCAGGCCCCAGCCAGGCTGACCACGAGCCAGACCCAGAGCAAAGTTTCGTCCCACGCTTCCTGTCGGGTACGGCAGCCTGAGTTTCCTGGTGACCCTTCCCTGCACCCAGCTGATTCAAAGGCCTGGCAAGACCTGGTGCCAGCCAAGAAAATCTGAGGCAGCCACGTTTGTTATTTCAAATCTCTAACCCTGCAGACCTCTGTGCTTGGTGAGTAAACAGAAAGTTAGAACAAGGATGCGTGTGACAGCCGTGATTTATAATTTAAGTGGGCGAAAACCCCTGCGTGACCAGCCTTCAAAATGTCAGCCCATCTCGAATTTAACTAATTTAACTAGTACAGCAAAAAAACAAAAGTGACGAACAGTGGGAATGTAAAAACGGCACAGCCCTTCTAGAAAAGTTTGGCTGTTTCTTATAAAGTTAAATACACACTTACCATAAGATCCAGCAACTGCACTCCTGGGAATCTATCCCAGAGAAATGAAAACTTGTGTTCACACGAAATCCTATATATCAATGTTTATAGCAGTTTTATGAGTAAGAGTCATGTATTAGTCAGGGTTCTTCAGAGAAAAAGAACCAATAGGGAGAGAGGCAGAGAGAGATTTAGCATCAGAAACTGGCTCGCATGATCATGGAGGCTGACAAGTTCCGAGTTGCACAGTCAGCAAGTTGGAGACAGAAGACAGCCAGTGGTGCAGCTCCAGTCTGAGTACGAATGTCGGAAACCAAGACCTGAAGTTTCAGTTTGAGTCTAAAGGTGGGAAAAATCAATACCGTAGCTCAAGGTAGTCAGGCAAGAGGAGCCTCCTTTTTTTTTCTTTTTTTTTTTTAATGGCTGCACCCACAACATCTGGAAGCTCCTGGGCCAGGGATTGAATCTGAGCCACAGCTGCGACCTAAGCCGAAGTCGCAGCAATGTTAGATCCATAACCCACTGTGCCAGGCTGAAAATCAGACCTGTGGCCACCCGAACCACTGCAGTTGGATTCTCTGTTTTTGTTTTTTGTTTTTTGTTTTTCTGTTTTTATAGGGCCACACCCACAGCATATGGAAGTTCCCAGGCTAGGGGTCAAATTGGAGCTCTAGCTGCCGGCCCACACCAGAGTTGCAGCAATGCCAGATCCGAGCCATGTCTGCGACCTGAGCCATAGCTCACGGCAACGCCAGATCCTTAACCCACTGAGAGAGGCCAGGGATTGAACCTGCATCCTCATGGATCCTAGTTGGATTCGTTTCCTCTTAGCCACGATGGGAACTCCTGCGGTTAGATTCTTAACCCCTGTGCCACAGTGGGAACTCCAAGAGGATTCCCTCTTATTTGGGGGGAAACCTTTCTGTTCTATTCAGGCCTTCAACTGATTGGAGGAGGCCCACCCACATTAAGGAGGGCAATCTTTACTTTGCTTTACTCAATCAATTCAGTCATTAAACTCATCCAAAACACCCTCACAGATAAAACCAGAATAAAATTTGACCAAATATCTGGGCACCCTGCAGCCCAACCAAACTGACACGTAAAACTAACCATCACAGGTCAAAAACCAGAAATAAGTCAAATTCCTTCAACAGGTGAATGGATAAACAAGTTGTGGTACAGCCATACAATGGAATACTACTCAGCAATAAAAAGGAATGAGCTATTGATACACGGAACAACTTGAGGGGAATCTTAGGTCTTTATGCTGAGTGAAAAAAACAGTCTCTAAAGTATACATACTGGAGGTGACGGATATGATACTTATCTTGGCTGTGGGAATCATTTCACAATGCACACATGTATCAGATTAGCACGTATACACCTTAAATACATGCCATCTTAATCTGTCAATCATACTTCAATAAAGCTGCAGAAAAAAAGAAAAAAAACACTAAACACTGGGAGTTCCTATCGAGGCTCAGTGGAAACGAATCTGACTAGCATCCATGAGGACGTGGGTTCAGTCTCTGGCCTTGCTCAGTGGGTTAAGGATCCAGCGTTGTCGTGAGCCACGGCGTAGGTCACCGACACGGCTCGGATCTGTTGTTGCTGTGGCTGTAGCGCAGGCTGGTGGCTACAGCTCTGATTCAAACCCTAGCCTGGGAACTTCCATATGCCATGGGTGCAGCCCTAAAAAGACAAAAAAATTAAAAATTAGCTTTTTTTCCTGAAATAATGAAAGTAATGTGTATTCACTGCAAAAAAGTTACACACTGTTTGATTGTTTTTTTTTTTTTTTTTGCCATTTCTAGGGCCGCACTCGCGGCATATGGAGGTCCCAGGCTAGGGGTCCAACAGGAGCTGTAGCTGCCGGCCTTCGCCACAGCCACAGCAACGTGGGATCCGAGCCGCGTCTGCGACCTACACCACAGCTCATGGCAACGCCGGATCCTTAACCCACTTAGCAATGCCAGGGATTGAACCCGCAACCTCATGGTTCCTAGTCGGATTTGTTAACCACTGAGCCACGACGGGAACTCCCAAACTTTTTGAAATTAAGTGAGGACCAAACAAAACCCACACGCTAGTTGACCGCTGCCCAGAAGACATGTTTAGAACGTCTGCTCTGAAACTAAGGGTGTTCTGGAGTTTCTGATGCAGTGACAGCAATTCTGCTGATAACTGCTAGACAAAGAGGTCAAGAGCAGGCAAAGGGAAGCCAGTGTCACTAACATCCACAAGCCAGTTCCATTTGGATGGTCTCCCCTGCAGGCATTCTGCTGGGAGAGGCCCAAAGAGCAGGCAGGAACTCTGAAGGCCGGGCATGGGGCACAGATGGCCTTGTGACCGCTAGCTGGTTTGGTTATAGGACCCTTATGTAATCTGAACCCTCATGGAAAAACGCATTTTTTTTTTTTTTTGAATTATCAGATTATTTTCATCCCAGCACTCGGGGCACCAGACCAGACAACCTCCCCTAATGGACAAACGGTCATCTTGCCAGATCTGTTTAAAAAGGAGCCCTCACTGCTCTTTGCACCAGACACAGGAAATTTAGACAAGACTGGACAGGGCCCTGAGGAAGGGACCATGGTGGTGCATCACCCTGGCTGACGGACCTGACATGGATGTAAAGTCTCCCCACAGCCCACCCTTCCCTTCAACGCCAGGGGCCTCCTTTCATCTCCCTCGCTGCCCAGTTCTTCCTCTCAAACAAAAGAAGTGGCCCAAAGCTCAGAACGGTCCAGTTTCAAATCTTCCCTCTACTACTTGCTGGCTGTGTGACTCGAGGCAGGTGACAGCCTGGGAATCTCAAGTTGCCCCATCTTCAAAACGTAAGTAACACATGTTGCAATCACACACCCTTTTGTAAGCTGTAATGAGAAGGGCGCGTCACCCCTTTGGTATTCTTCCCCAAAACCTACATCCCCAGCCTCACCATGAGAAAATGTCTGTTGAGCTCACACTGAGGAACAGTATACAAAACATCCAAGTGGACACTTCAAAAGCATCAAGACAGAGAAAAAGCAGGAGAGGCTGAGGAACTGTCACCAATGGGAAGAGATTTAAGTAGACATGACAACTCAGTGCCACACTTACCCTGTGGACCGGATACTGGGATGGAAAAAGGCCATGAGTAGAACTGGTGAAATCTAAAAAAAAAAAAAAAATCTATTGTTTAGTTTTGTTTGTTTGTTTGTTTTCTTTTTTGGCTACTCTGCAGCATATGGAGTTCCTGGGTCAGGGATTAGATCTGAGCTGCAGTTGCGACCTACGCCACGCTTGTGGCACCACCAGATCCTCTTTCTTTTCTTTTCCCCTTTTTTTCGGTGGGGGGCCCACACTCACAGCATATGGAAGTTCCCAGGCTAGGGAATGAATCCGAGCTACAGCTGCCAGCCTATGCCACAGCCACAGCATCAGGGAATCTGAGCCGTGTCTGCGACCTATACCACAACTCAACACCAGATCTCCGACCCACTGAGAAAGGCCAGGGAGCGAACCTGCATCTGCATGGATACTAGTCGGATTTGTTTCTGCTGCGCCACAATGGGAACTCCCAACACCAGATCCTTAACCCACTGTGCTGGGCTCGGGGTTGAACCTGCGTCCTGGTGCTTCAGCGATGCCACTGATCCTGTTGTACCACAACGGGAACGCCTATAGTTTAGTTTTTAAATCATAAGACTAATAGCCTTTTCTCTTCAAACCCCTCTCCTCTTTCCCAGATAGTTCAGTCCTAAAACTTAGTCGGGAAGGAGCAAGGTGGGCGTCCCCCGTGCAAGGGGTGGGGAACAGTGGGGACTGAGAGTCGGTGTCCACGCAGTGGGAGGGTGACATAAGCAGTCAGAGCCCATGGAGGGTGGGATGAGGGACCACCCAGGAGTGGCCTGGAGTGAGGGGTCAGAGTCCAACAGTGAGGGGAAAGCAGGCTGTCAGAGAAGAGAGGGACAATTATGGAAGGGACTGGAAGGAACTCCAGTGTGGGATGGGAATCGAACATATCAGTGTGAACTCACAGCTTTCAGCATAGACAGAGAGATCCATGAATAATTACAGAGACGAGTGATTAACAGGTCGAGTTTCAGTTTCATAAGATGAAAAGAATTCTGTGGACGGATGCTGGTGATGATGGTACAACCATGTGGACCTACTTAAGACCACTAAACTCTACATTTAAAAGTGGTTGAGATGGGAGTTCCTGTCGTGGTGCTGCATAAACGAATCTGAGCAGTACACATGAGGACGCAGGTTCGATCCCTGGCCTCGCTGAGTGTGAGTTAAGGATCCAGCACTGCTGTGAGCTACGGTGTAGGTCACAGACGCAGCTCAGATCTGGCCTGGCTGTGGCTGTGGTGTAGGTCAGCGGCTACAGTTCCGACTTGACCCTTAGCCTGGGAATCTCCATATGTTGTGGGTATGCCCCTAAAAAGACCAAGGGAAAAAAAAGTGGTTAAGATGGATAGTTTTATGTTAAGCGTATTTTACTACAATTTTTTTTTATGGCTGCACCCACAGCATATGAAAGTTCCTGGGCCAGGAATCTGAGCCACACCTGGGGCGACACCAGTGCACTGCAGCAGGAACCACCAGCACAATTTTTAAAAACAATAAATATAGACGTAAATGATGGTGTGTGTACATTGTCACGTGTGTGTGTGTGTGTGCGTACAGACCTACATTTCCTTGCTCTGTCCACGGAGAGGGCCTGGGAGGCTTTGCCCTGGTAGCAGTGAGCACACCCAGCGTTCAGATCCTGACTTCCAAATACCATTTTCATGAAAACCAGTCATGTTCCTCGGACATGATTTCCAGGGTAGAAATAGGAAAATGCAAGATGAGCCTGGAACACCTTGGGCTAGAAAGAAGCTCAAAGAATGACAGGTCATGGCCGAAAGACAGACTGACCAGCTTGAATGGGCTCCCACCAGCCAAAGGTAGAATAACTTAATTACCAAAATAATGGACAGGAACCCGTTGAATCCCCAAGTTCACGCCAACAAACAAATAACTTGTCCAGGATGAGAAGGGGGTAAGGAAGCGCTGGGGGAAGAAGGACACTCACTCTCTTTTTCCTTTTTCATTTTTCCTATTAAAAAAAAAAAAAATGCTTCGAGTGGAGAGGATATGACACATAGAGCAAACTAGAGGCCCAGAAAATTCCTAGAGAGACTGTCCAGGACATAAGGACTTCTGAGATCTGTCCAGTGTCACTTCCTGTTGGTGGGGAGGGCAGATGTGGGGTGGGGGGGCAGTGAGGAAGGGGAGCGGGGGTCGGGGGGCTGCGCCCCCTCCCCAGGTGCTGAGGGGTCTCCCGAGGGGCCTCTGCCCAGCAGGGTGAGGTGTTCCGCATCTGGTTCACATCGAGGGGTGAAAGCAGACGGGTTTCTGAGCTGGAAGGAGCCGGGCCGGCCTGGCCCCGCCTGTGGCTTAGACACAGGGCACCGCATGGCCTCTTCCACGGGTCACCGGGCCTGGCCAGCTCCCCAGGGCCTTCTTCAGAGGGGCCGTGGTTGGCATGAAGCCATCTTCTCCGCTTAGAACCCCATTATCTGGGCCCAGCGCTCCCTGATGTACAAAACAGCCTCGTCGTGTGTCCGGAGGGGCTGGTGCTGTGACTTGCCGATGACTCATTTCAGGCTCGGAATGAGGCAAGGAGGTGCACACGCACCAAATGTGATCACTTCCACCCACGGGGCTTGTTTGTGTTTCCCGTGGTGCCTCCCCGGGCTGGGAAGGCACAACTGCTTGCTGTGGAATCTAGAGAGCTTTCTTAACTTCTCTGAGCCCCAGTTTCTCCATCAGGAAAATGGGAACAACAGTTCCTCCTTCCCTGGGGGCTAGAGTAAGCCTCTTAGAGTAACTGGGAAGGCGTCACAGTCAGCTCCAGAATCTCTCCATCGACGTCTGTCCTTTCTCTTGGAATCCATTTGGATTCCAGTCTCATCTCTTCTGGTGGAGAGCAAAAATCTTAGGGGGGATTTGTACCCCACAATTAGTATCATCCCTGACGGTGTGAGGCGGGGGACAGACAGGTGACATTTCACTTTCCAGTTTGGCTATTTGGTGTCTGTGTGACTCCAGGAAGCTTTCCTTAACCTCTCTGAGCCTGTTTCTTTCTCTGCAAAGGTTGACTCCTTGACCCTGTGACCCACGTGTGTGTGAGAAGTGAGAGGGGCAATGCACGCCAGGGGCCAGTTCATGGCATAGACGCCACCTTCCTTCCCACGGTCATAGTAAAGGCTCAAAGAATAGCTGCTGAGCTGAAGGAACGCATCTCAGGGAGACAGCCCTTAAAGCCATCCACCTTTGGCCTTTCCTCTGCCTAGCGTTAATTCTTTCCTCTTCAAAAATCAGCAGCCACCAGAAGAGAGCCAAGTTAATCTGAGGAGCGTTCCAAGGCCCACATCCGGGTCAGTGCCCCTTGGGGGCCTCAGCTCCCCGCCCTGGTCTTGTCTGTTGTCCTCAAACCTGCAGAAAGGACATGACCCCCTTTGCCAGATGCAACCAGCTTCCCTCTGGTGCCCTCCTGGGTGTTTCCTGGGAGCCACGCAGCTTCAGTGGGACTCTTGTCCATGGCTAAGAGCCCGGCCAGGAACCAGGTCTGCAGAGCAAAAGGGTCCGGGTTCTGGAACGGCACCTCCCTTAGTCCCTTAGAGAAGACGATGAAACCAGAGAAACTGCTTACACTTGAGCAAACCATGGTGCCCCAGGTTTCTTCCTTTCTTTTCTTTTTGCCTTTTTTTTTTTTTTTTTTTTTTGCTTTTTAGGGCTGCACGTGCAGCATATGGAAGTTCCCAGGCTAGGGGTTGAATCGGAGCTGCAGCTGCCAGCATACGCCACAGCCACAGCAACGCCAGATCTGAGACACATCTGCAACCTACGCCACAGCTCGTGTCATTGCTGGATCCTTAACCCACTGAGCGAGGCCAGGGATTGAACCCACATCCTCATGGATACTAGTCGGGTTCATTTCCATTGAACCACAATAGGAACTCCTGCCTCAGTGTTCTTATCTGTTAAAAGGGCTTATCAACACTCCCCACCTCACAGAGTGCAATGAGGCTTCCTAAGAGGTTTGAGTCCCTAAGGGGCACACTAAGCACAGCACCTGGCACATAAGTGCTCTCTCAAAGACTGCTATTATAAGTGTCAGCTATCATTTGGAATCCATTTTTTTTTTTAATCTACACCTGCGGCATATGGAAGTTTGGGGACTGAATCCAAACCACAGCTGTGACTTACGTCTCAGCTGCTGCAACACTAGACCCTTAACCCACTGCGCCAGTCCAGGGACTGAACTTGCACCTCCCCAGCGACCAGAGCTGCTGCAGTCAGGTTCTTAACCCACTGTGCTACAGTGGGAACTCCCTCGTTTGCAATCTCTCCAGCCCAGTTACTCTTGCTGAGCAGCTCAGGAGTTATCAGAAGTCAAGCTCAACTCTGATTTACCAGGGATCCTGCGGGGGCCGGGGGGGGGGGTAGTCTCTCGTTTGGTTTCTCTCTCTCCCCTTTCACAAGCGAGGAATATGATATTCCAGGAACATCTAACCCACTCCTATAAACCAGCTGACAATCTACAGATAAAACCCTGGTCTAATAGGGTGAATAAATCTAAATTCCTCTCATCTGATGCTCAGAGCCCAACACACAGAATTAACAGCCAGACAATCACCCACTTAACTACCAGTCATGATCTAACTACCCAACTAAAACGTGGACCCTGCTCAGTATAAGCCACAAACAAATTGAAAGCTTTTGTTTTAAGCTCTTTGTAACCTTGAAACAAGAAAAAAAAAAAAAAAACAGGAAAAAAGTAGCCTTTCCCACCTCTGTGAAATCCTAAATAAAAAGCCCCAAATATAAGCATTCCAATTGTGGCTCGGCATGTTAAGAACCCGACTAGCATCCATGAGGATGTGGGTTTGATCCCTGGCCTTGCTCGGTGGGTCTGGGATCTGGTGTTGCCGGGAGGTGCAGTGTAGGTCACAGACACGGGTCAGATCTGGTGTTGCTGTGGCTGTGATGTAGGCTGGCAGCTGCAGCTCTGATTAGACCCCTAGCCTGGGAACTTCCATAGACCTTTTTAGGGTGCCAGCCCTAAAAAAAAAATTAAAAAAAACAAGATAAATTTTATGCATAATTTTAAATATAATGATATACTCTATTCCATTATATATAAACAAAATAATTACAGAATATATGTCATTTCCTTGTGTATACACTCAACCTAAGGCTAAGAGAAAGCCTGTAACATTCAAGAGTGAAATGGAACAAATTACACAGCCTTTTCATGACAAGAAAGATCCAGAAGGATAACATGGTGGAGGGCCAAGTTTTCTCTGAAGCAGCTGTTGAAATTTGCTTCAGGAGGAGTTCCCATTGTGGCTCAGCGGTTAACGAACCCGACTAGGATCCATGAGGACTCGGATTCAATCCCTGGCCTCGCTCAGTGGGTTAAAGATCTGGCGTTGCCGTGAGCTGTGGCGTAGGTCGCAAATGCGGCTTGGATCCCGCATTGCTGTGGCTGTGGTGTAGACTGGCGGCTACAGCTCCGATTCAACCCCTAGCCTGGGAACTTTCATATGCTATGGGTATGGCCCTAAAAAGACAAAAAAAATTGCTTCATGATTAGAATAGGTTTTGATTGTAGGTAGGGATGGGTGGGTACAGGGTCTTTGAGTAAACGTTTAGTGATTTGGGACCAGGCCATTTTGTACAGCCTTAAATATTTTGTGCTCTCAAAAGAAATCTATCTATTCACTTATTTATCGGAAAATTGTCATCAATTCCCCATCCCTACCTCTTAATCTCCTGCTTTTTTCAACTAACACTGAGAGTGTACTTGTTGAGCAGTTCATCCATTCACATTTAAAACATCCCCTGGTGTTTGATACAAGTTTCATCCTTATTTTGCTGAGTTGGATCGTGAGGCACAGAACAGTTGAGTAACTTTCTGGAGGTCACACAGCTATGAGGTGCCAGAGTTAGAATTCAAACTCACATCTGTCCGAGTCCAGAGCCCACACTATTAACCACTGGGCTCTACTGCCTCCCTGTGGTAGTTTCTCCAGTTGGCAGGAAGACACCAGATTTCACAAAAACCTCCCTGCGCTTAACACACAGAACTCAGGGTCCCCCGTGTTGCTTTTCATAGGCAAACCCCACACCTCGTGTTTACATTTTCTTCAACACAAAAAAAAATATTAACCCACCAGGAGGAAATAAAATACCTTTGGTGTGAGTTTTTTTTAACGAACAAATTCCACTTTCTCTGATTCTAGATCATCTCAAGGAAAGCATTATTTTTCTCACTTTTCTAGATGAAACCAAAAGAATTCACTCACTGTCGACTCTTTTTTTTTTTTTTTTTTTTTTT
>PVHT021183560.1:8631978-8709983 GCA_004024745.2 Catagonus wagneri | reverse complement strand
GCAAACTCATGGTTCTTAGTCGGATTCGTTAACCACTGAGCCACAAAGGGAACTCCCACTGTTGACTCTTGAAAGCCATTTAGAAGCCCCGGGGTTGAGTCCAGTGAGAGGAACTGGAGGGTGCCTGGCCGGGTGGGAGAAATCGTTCGGACCCCTAGGTCTGGAATGCTCAGGGAGGTTCCACCTGCAGAGTTTCTGAAACACCTTTGTTCTTCACTTCAGTGTTTCTGATACCTCAGGTGTTGGGGAGGCAGGCTTATCGTCTTCCTGTTAAAACTTTTAAAGGCTAAAGCCAACATTTTTGGCTTCGGAGGTCGGTTTCGTGTTGTGCTGGGTGAGGCGTGGGGACGCAGGGAGGAGGGGCTGATGGGCGGTGTGGGTTTGATATATCTGCTGGGATTTGGAAGCAAATGTGGCCCTTTTGTTTTTTTGTCTTTTGTCTTTTTAGCCACACCTGGAGCATATGGAAGTTCCCAGGCTAGGGCTCAAATCAGAGCTGTAAGTGCCGCCCTGTGCCACAGCCACAGCAACACTGGATCCGAGCCACGCCTGCAACCTTACACCATAGTTCACGGCAACACTGGATCCTTAACACAGTGAGGCCAGGGATCAAACCTGAGTCCTCAAGAATCCTAGTCGGATTCGTTACTGCTGAGCCACGACGGGAACTCCCATGTGGAGAAATTACCTCCCAGCTACCAGACTGGCAAAAAAATAAATAAATCCAAGTCACACAATACACTTGGAGAGGGTTCATGAGTCGGGTTCGTTAACCACTGAGCCACAAGTGGAACTCCTATGGCCCCTTTAATTAGCAGATTGGAACAGAGCTGATGGCGTCTGGGTGAGAGGATTGAATTAAGATTGAACTGGGCATTTGGTTCCTTCCTATTTTCTTGGGCCACAAAAAGGCAGCCCAAGAAAAGGGCAGAGAAAAGAGGAGGAGAGATGACCCACTGACAGGACTGAGGCCCAGAGCGAGTGTGAGGACACGGGGAAGTGAACTTGCAAATAAGTGAAATAAAATATTTCAGTGAATGGAGATACTGTGTTATTTTTTCCAAATATTTCTGCCTCTGAGTCAAAGCTTTCAGTGTGGGGAGTTCCCACTGTGTTGCAATGTGTTAAGAACCCGACTGCGGGAGTTCCCTTTGTGGCTCAGCGGGTTAAGAATCTGACTAGTATCCACGAGGATGCACGTTCAATCCCTGGCCTCACTCAGTGGGTTAAGGATCCTAAAAAGACAAAAAAAAAAAAGAAAGAAAAAAATTCCACATAGTCTGAAACGGGTAAGCCAAGACCCAGAGAAGGGGGATGATATATCCAGGTTTCAGTGCCAACTAAAGCCACCACTGGGACTGGACCTGGTTTTCAGTCTACCTTCTCTGTCCTCGAAGTCCCCAATCCTGGCAACAGGGAGGGTGCCTGGTACAGAGGCTGTGTCGGCTTGGGGCCCCAGTTAGCCACTTACTTGTGGTGATCTTGGGGACATTATTTTACCTCTTTGTAACTCAGCCTCCTCATCTACGAATGTGGAAAGTAGTTTCCAACCCCGTGGGATTGTGTGAGGGTTAAATGACTTAATGCAAGTAAAACAGTTAGAACAGTGTCATGGCACCCAGTCAGTGCTCGGCAGACTCGGCTGTTATCATTGGGGGACGTGGTCTTTGCCGTCCAGGACAGCCACAGACAGGTTCTCAGCCAACTTCCCACCGAAAGCCTTTTTTTTTTTTCAAGTGATCACACCCATAGCATATGGAAGTTCCTGGGCCAGGGTCTGAATTTCAGCCACATCTGCAACTTACGCCACAGCTGCAGCAGTGCTGGATCCTTTAACCCACTGTGCTGGGCTGGGGATCAAACCCGAGCTTCTGCATGGACCGCTGCGGTCAGATTCTTTTTTTTTTTTTTTTGTCTTTTTAGGGCCACACCTGCGGCATGTGGAGGTTCCCAGACTAGGGGTCAAATTCGAGCTACAGCTGCCAGTCTACGCCACAGCCACAGCAACATAGGATCTGAGCTGCATCTTCGACCTACCCCACAGCTCACAGCAACGCCAATCCTTAACCCACTGAGTGAGGCCAGGGGTTGAACCCTTGTCCTCATGGATACTAGTTGGCTTTGTTAACCGCTGAGCCACAATGGGAACTCCCAACAATGTGGAATTATGTGGTCTCTTCTCTCCTTTGCCGATATAATTCAGTGACTGCTATGTGCCTTTTCTGCATTTCTCCCAAAATTTTGACTGAAAGGGCTATCCCAGTTTTCTGAGTTTTCCCTGGTACCATGATGAAGGCACTTTGTGTCCATCTGTTAGGGAAGGAAGTATGTGTGGTGTGCGGGGGTGTGAGTGTGTGTACGTGCGAATGTGCACTCAGTGAGTGGATGATTGCTTCGTGCGTATCACGTGCCTGCCCCTGTCCTGGGTACGGTGATGAGTACAGACAAGTTAAAACCCTGTCCATGCAGATATCCGAGCCTTCCTCTCCCTGGACACACCACTCAACTGCCCTTCCCAGCCTCCTGAGAAGTTAGATGCGATCGTGTCACAGTTCTGGCCAGTGAAATGTGGGCAGAAGTGATGCGTTTTATTTCCAGGCCTGGCCTATAAGAGCATACCCTCAGTCATCCATGCTCTGTCTTGGCTTGGTCAGATGCTGAACCCCTAGAAAATAGTGGAGCCAGTGGATGGAAGGACCCTGAGAGCCTGAATGGGCATGTGGAGCAGAGACCCCCTCCCCCAACAGAATGTAATGTGCGCAGGAACTAATCCTCTTTATGTTAAGCCCCTGAGATTTGGGGGTTCTTTGGCCTCTAAGCAAGGCTTTTGCGGGGAGTAAGAGTACTGCAAAATGAAACAAAGTAAAGGGATGGGAAAAGGAGTGATGTCATAGGAGGCTTTAGGAAGAAGTAATGTTTGAGTCAAGACCTGGCAGGAAGGAGTCACACGGAGATGTGTGGAGAGACTACTGCAGGAAGAGGTGACAGCACAAGCAAAGGCCCTGTGGCAGCAACAAGGTTAGTTTCAGGACCAGAGGGAAGACTGGCATAGCCCGAGCACAGTGAGCCTGGGAAAGTATGAGAGATGAGGTCAGAGAGCTGAGCGCCAGATGGGAGTCAGTTCACAGACGGCCTTGCACGCAACAGCGAGTTTTATTCCAAGTGTGTTGTGAAGCCATTGTAAAATATTAAACAGAGGAGCAATGGGATGTGATTTGTGTTTTTAAAAGACCCCTCTGGGAGTTCCTGCTGTGGCGCCATGGATTAAGAATCTGACTGCATCGGCTTGAGTCATTGCAGAAGCACAGGTTCAATCTTTAGCCCAGGCGCAGTGGGTTAAAGGAGCCAGCATTGCTGCAGCTGCAGCGAAGATAGCAGCTGCGGTTCACATTCAGTCCCTGTCCAGAGAACTTCCATAGGCCCAGATGCAGCTATTAAAAAAATAGAGAGTTCCCATTGTGACTCAGTGGTAAACGAACCCGACTAGTATTCATGAGGATGTGGGTTCAATACCTGGCCTCGCTCAGTGGGTTAAGGATCCGGCATTGCTGTGAGCTGTGGTGTAGGTCACAGATGTGGCTTGTCCCCATTGCTGTGGCTATGGTGTAGGCTGGCAGCCACAGCTCTTATTTGACCCATAGCCTGGGAACCTCCATATGCCGCACCAGTGGCCCTAAAAAGCAAATTGATTTCAAATTCCTCTTTCTTCCAGCTTCACCTAGAAAGATAGCGTGGCTGCCTCTACTTTCCACCTCCTGGTCCATCCTTGCCTCCAAGCTGCATCCTGGATCCTCAGCATCTGCCTTAATAACCCCTTTAATGTAACATTCCCCCCCCCCAGGCAAGGATCCAATCCCAGATCATGGGCTGCATTTAATTGTTGTTACGAATCGCATTGTTTCCGCTCAAAAAGAAAAAAAAAGGTATGCTGAGGTTCTAACATCTAGTACCTCAGAATGTGACTTTATTTGGTCATACGGTCTTACAGCCGTCTTCAAGTTAAAATGAAGTCATTCGAGTGGGCACTGATCCAATATGAACAGAATCCTCATAAAAATGGAAATCTGGACACAGAGACAGACACGCTGGAGGGAAGGTGATGTGAAGAGATGCAGGGAGAGGACGGCCATCGGCAAGCCAGGGACAGAGGCCTGGGACAGATCCTCCCTCTCAGCCCTCGGAGGGAACCAAACCTGCGAGCACCTTGACCTCAGACTCGTGGCCTCCAGAACTTCAGACAATAAATTTCTGGTGCTTAAGCTCCCCAGTTTGTGGTACTGCATCACCGCAGCCCTAGGAAACTGACCGTTGTCAGGTCACTTGCGCAGCCCTTCTGTCCTGACAAAGAGTGGATGAGCCACCGCTGGCCCCGGAGCAAGTTTTGGAGGCCTCTGTATACTCCCCCAGCGTGACATGGCTGCGCTTTCTGGCTTTAAATGTCCACCCGGGGTGCTGGGTGGGCCAGTGCCCAGGGCTGGGCCGGGAGGACCCCGGGGGCACTAGGATTGTGGACAGTCTTCCCGCTGCCCATAGTCAGCAAGATGGTGGGGACCCGCTTTCCCTAAGGAACAGTGAGGACAGCAGCAGGAGGAGGCCAAGGGGGTGCAGAGAAGAGAGAGGGACCGCCTGGGGCTGTCCAGGGGCATCCTCCGTGATGGACAGTTTTTTGTTTTCTTTTTTTTTTTTTGTCTTTTTGCCTTTATGTAGAGCCGCACCCGCGGCATATGGAGGTTCCCAGGCTAGGGGTCTAACAGGAGCTGTAGCTGCCGGCCTTCGCCACAGCCACCGCAATGAGGGATCCGAGGCACGTCTGCAACCTACACCACAGCTCACGGCAACGGTGGATCCTTAACCCACTGAGCAAGGCCAGGGATCGAACCCGCAACCTCACGGTTCTTAGTCGGATTCGTTAACCACTGAGCCACGAAGCGAACTCCTGTTTTTTATTTTCTTTTTCAGGTGCACCCACAGCATATGGAAATTCCCTGGCCCAGACAGCGATTCTGAGCCGCATCTGTGACCTACACCAGAGCTTCTGCAACAGATCTTAAACCCGCTGTGCCCGGCCAGGGATCAAAGCTGCACTGCTGCAGAGACAATGCCGGATCCCTAACCCGCTGCACCGCAGCGAGAACTCCCAAGGACAGTTTGCAAAAAAGAAAGATTAAGTGAAATTCTCCGGCCTCTGTCCCTTGGCTGAATTTCCCCGTGGCTGCCTCTTGCAGAAGGCTGGACAGTGACAGCCTGGGGTCTCCTTGGGCCCTGAGGAAGGAGAAAAGAAATAGCTGCTCGCTGAAGAGGCCCTGTCAGAGAAAGAGAATGGCTCAGTCTATTCAACTGCGGGGAAAACAGGACTGCAAATCTTGGGGGCCCAAGCGGAAGCCGCGCCTAAAGTGATTCCTTTTTCACAATGCAAAATGCACCCGGTTCCAGGGAACCAAGGTGCAGTGAGAGGCGTGTCTTCTACACCCCACGGCTTGCGAGATGGCCATCGCCCTGGGGGCTGAGCCCAGGAACCCAGGGTGCTCCAGGAGCTTAGCTCCTAGGTCTGAATGGGCTGAAAGGCCACCAGATGTAGGGTTGAAAGGACACAAGCCAACACTGAGTCACTTTGAAGACTGACACCAGGGTTTTTCAACCTAAGCACTACTGGCATTGTGAGCGAGATCATTCTTTATTGCGGGGGGTCGGGGCAGTGGAGGTGTCTGCTCCGTGCTTTAGAGAATGTTCAGTAGAACCCCTGATCTCTACCCACTTAAAAGCCAGTGGCATTCCTCTCCTCAAAATTAACCTCCAGATTGTCCAGCATCCCCTTGGGGTTGCAGAAGCACCTGTTGAGAGCAATCTTTTTTTTTTTTTTTTTTTTTTTTGCCTTACGCATGGCATGTGGACTTTCCCGGGCCTGGGATCAAATCGGCACCACAGCGGCAATCTGAGCCACAGCAGTGATGATGCCAGGTTCTTAACCCACTGAGCCACCAGGGAACTCCAAGAACCACTGCTTTAGATAAAAATTAATCTGGGACTTGTTAAGTTTTTTGGCAGTTACTTGAAATGACCCAATTTAAACACCAGTATCTGAACCCCACCGACTGCAACAAAAAAGCAAATCAAGGAGGCAATTAATTATAGGCTGCCTAACTTGCTTCTTCCTTGTAGTTTCAATTGCATTAGGCAGCGGACTTCCCTTCCTCTCCACTGTTTGAATGGTTGCTGTGCTGGGCGAAAAAAACAGCGGCTGGTCCACCTCCGAGCTGGCCACATTTCAACAGCGGCTGGGGGGAACTCTCATGGGGCTTTCCAAGCTTAATTAGTTCATATTTGTAAAGTTCCTTAGGAAGCTCAGGCCAGGATACGATGGGAAGTCCAAGCTACTAGGATTCTTGCCACACTCTTGAAAAGAACATTCCCGCATAAAAAGGCTGAGAGAGCCAGAAAAGAGCTCATAGGAGCCAGTGTGTGAATAGGGGAAGGAGTCCTTGGGAAGTGCATTTGAGACCATAAAGAAAAGAGAGTAATACTTTCCAACTTTCTGGCCCTCCTCCTATTCTCTAGAGCAGGAAATTATTTCAAGTATTTCCTGAACAGCTGAAGTATGTTAGAGACCTGCTAACATTCTCTACATTATCTCCAGGAAATAGACGCTGAAGAATTTCTTTGCAGCGAGAAACTATTTGGGTTCTGTTGCTCATTTCCACCTGAATGGGATGGAGACTCATTCTGGGAATTGGAGATGACAATCTCCTTAGATCATTTTGATGTCATACTCAGTGTCTTAAAGAGCAGAAGAGCACGCTCTGAGCGTGTGCGTGTGTGTGTCTGTCTGTCTGTGTTTGTGTCTGTACTGGGGGGAGGGGACAGACAGAGAAGGAAACTTTCTCTTTTAGTTTTGAACCGCAGAGCGGCACGCGGAAATGCCCAGGCCAGGAAGGGATCAAATTTGCACCACAGCAGCCACCCCAGCCACTGCAGTGACACCAGCTCCTCAACTCGCTGTGCCACAAGGGAACTCTGAAAGAAACTTCCTTTGCCAGGTAATTTAGCAATGTCGGTAACAGCTTGCTAGTGATCTAGTTATCCACAACCTCTGGGTGGGGTAAGGATGAGGTCAACGTCTTCTGTTTTGGGCAGAATTCTAGAACGTGCAACAAAAGGAGACTGATTAGCCCCATCCCACCTCCAGAGATTTGCCCTCTCCAAGGCCAGAGCCCATAAATCTCTCAGGGTGGGGGTCCGCAGGCAGCCTGCCCTGCTAGCCAAGTTTGAGCCTCCCAAGCAAATCAATGCTGGGATGTTGGTGGGGTCATGAGAGCCATCTGGGAGCCAGCTGTGACTCTGGCCAGCACATCCCCCCAGGCTCCAAAGAGAAGGGCTAGCGGGATTATCGCAGCAGAAATACCAGGGGGATATGGCAGTTGTTGCCTCCCAAGCGAAGAACAAGGCCTAGAAAGCCAGCCAATTCCCGAAGAGAATGACAGATCTGATTATGCTGCTGAAGGCCAGGCAAGTTCCCTGCTCCCTAAGAACAATGAGAAACCGTTCCCTGCTACGTGCTCGTGCTCGGGATCCCACATTGGGAAGTGTGGGACTGGCCTCTCAGAGACCTGGCTGTCAGCAGGAGGGCGGGAGCCAAACAGCACTTCTGGTACCGCCCACCCTCTGGGGCCTGCGGGGAAGCTGAACTGGAGGCCAAAGAGAAATATAAACCCCTGCCATCTTCTCTTTCTGGGGACAAAGTCACCACATTCTTAGTGTACGTCATCATGCTTTTGGAATGAAGGTCCACCGAATGCCATCTTTTAGGGACAGCAGTTAAAACTCCGGTTCAGCTTGAGTTCTTTAGTCAAATTACAGCTAATTTTTTTTTTTTTTCTTCTTCTTCTTCTTAGGGTCGCACCCGTGGCATATGGAGGTTCCCAGGCTAGGGGTCCAATCAGAGCTGTAGCTGCTGGCCTGCAGCACAGCCACAGCAACTCCGGAAACTTAACTCACTGAGCAAGGACAGGGATTGAACCCATGTCCTCATGGATTCTAGTCAGTTTCATTAACCACTGAGCCATGATGGGAACTCTGCTAATTTCTTTTTTTAATGGGCCACACCTGCGGCATATGATGATTCCCAGGCTAGAAGTCGAATCAGAGCTACAGCTGCCGGCCTACGCCACAGCCACAGCAATGCCAGATCTGAGCTGTGTCTACGACCTACACTGCAGCTCATGGCAACGCCAGAACCTTAACCCACTGAGTGGGGTCAGGGATCGAACCTGCGTCCTCATGGATACTAGTCAGGTTTGTTACTGCTGCGCCACAACAGGAACGCCTCATTTTAAAATTTTTTTTAAGTAAAAGCATAGTTGATTTACAACGTTTTATCAGTTTCTGCTGTACAGCAAAGTGACCCAGTCATATATATATATATATATATTCTTTCTTTCATATTATCTTCTATCATGTTCTATCACAAGTGATTGATATAGTTCCCTGTGCTATAAAGCAGGACCTCATTGCTTATCCATTCCAAAGGCAATAGTTTGCATCTATTAGCCCCAGATTCACAGTCCATCCCACTCCCTCCCCCTCTTCCTTGGCAACTACAGGTCAAATTATAGCTAAATTCTTTTTCTGAGGTGTTAAGCTACTGCACGAACCAGGCTCTGATAATGACATTAAAAAATAAAGCACAGGGAGTTCCCATTGTGGCTCAGTGGTTAAAGGACCCAGCATTGCCATGAGCTGTGGTGTAGGTTGCAGACGTGGCTCAGATCCAGTGTTGCTGCGACTGTGGGCAGGCCAGTGGCCACAGCTCAGATACGAACCCTAGCCTGGGAACCTCCACATGCCGTGGGTGTGGCCCTAAAAAGACAGAAAAAAATAGAGCACACCTCCAATGTGTAGAAAATAAATTGGAAATATCTACACCTAAAGTTTTTAATTTTTTTATTTTTCGCTTTTTAGGACTGCACCCGCGGCATATGGAGGTTCCCAGGCTAGGGGTCCAATTGGAGGTACAGCTGCTGGCCTCCGTCACAGGATCCAAGCCGCATCTGCGACCTACACCACAGCTCACTGCAACACTGAATCTTTAACACACTGAGCAAGGCCAGATATCGAGCCTGTGTCCTCATGGATGCTAGTCAGATTTGTTAGCTGGTGAGCCATGATGGGAACTCCAAAAGTTTATAATATTTTGAAGATGGCTACCCTTTTTTTTTTTTTTTTTTTTTTTGCTTTTTAGGGCCGCACCCGAGGTACATGGAAGTTCCCAGGCTAGGGGCTGAATCAGAGCTACAGCTGCCGGCCACAGCCACAGCAACACAGATCTGACCCACGTCTGCGACCTATGCCACAGCTCTCAGCAATGCAGGATTCCTGACCCACTGAGTAAGGCCAGGGGTTGAACCCACATCCTCATGGACACTAGTTGGATTCATTCCCACTGCACCACAACAGGAACGCCCGAAGGTGGCTACACCTGTGAGAACCTAATTTTCATCAGGGTATGAGCTCCTTTCTTAGGAAACCTATACTTACGTATTTAACAGTGAACTTTGCATACAATTTCAGGGGTTCATGAGCCCTGTAAGGCCTACTCTGAATTTCAGGTTATCCAGATTAAAATTTTCTATCTCTTGCAAACTACTATGTATAAGATAAAAAGGCTGCAAGGGTATATTCTATAGCACAGGGAATATGGCCAATATTTTATAACTATAAATGGAGTATAATCTATAAAAATCTTGAATTACTACGGTATAATTAGTTATACACCTAAAACTAATATTGGAAATCAACACCTCAATTTTTAAAAATCCAATACTAATTAGGCATGTGTAACTAAGTAAACGTCCTATTGGTTATATTTTTCCTTGAATTCTTTAATAAAATTAAAAATAACTTAGAAAAATAAAAAATATATACAATTCAATGGTGGGATTTCAGGCTATTGTAATCTTTTAACTTTTTTTAATTTTCCGAGATTAGGATTACTTCTGTAACTAGGAAAAGTTATTTTACAAAGTTACCAAAAAGAAAGAAAAGAACTAAGTTTATATTCACTAAATTAATGTTTTCTTGGAGTGACAGAGACAGTGGTTGAAAGGATAGGCAACGTATAGGGTAGTCACTGGTCACCAAAAAGTCTGGTCTAAGTCAAGGAGTTTAAAGTCTTCTCATTTCTACGATTTCCCATATTTCTCCTATAGTCCAACAATCTTGCTGAAAAATCACGTGTCTTTTGTAGCTACAATCAGAATAGCCTTTTGCTACACACATATATTCATTTAAGACTTTATTTTTATTTCTTGCTTTTTAGGGCCACACCCATAGCATATAGAGGTTCCCAGGCTAGGGGTTGAAACAGAGCTACAGCTGCCGGCCTACACCACAGCCACAGCAACACAGGATCCAAGTCGCATCTGCGACCTACACCAGAGCTCAAGGCAACGCCCAATCCTTAACCCACTGAGCAAGGTCAGGGATGGAACCGGCGTCCTCATGGATCCTAGTCTGGTTTGTTAACCGCTGAGCCACGAAGAGAACTCCGTATGTATTTATATTATCCTTTGACTTTTCATTCTTTCTAAAAAGACTTTTTTAATTATAGTTGATTTTACAATGTTGTGCCAGTTTCTCCTGTACAGCAGAGTGACTCAGTTATACATATATATGCACTTTTATATTCTTTTCCATCATAGTCTATCCCAAGAGACTGGATAGAGTTCCCTATGCTGTACAGCAGGACCTCATTGCTTATCCATTCTAAATGTAATAGTTTGCATCTACTAACCCCAACTCCCTGTCCATCCCACTCCTTCCTTCTCCCCCTTGGCAACCACACGTCTGTTCTGCAAGTACTTTTCATTCATTTTGAATTAATTCAAAGTTTCCAATTCATCCAATCCTTCCTCAAACTCCCTTGTTTTTATGGCTAAGTTTCCAATATCTCCACCTGAACCTGTTGTAAACATTCAGCCTTTTTCAGAGCAGAAAATAACAGCTTGGTCTTGCTGTCTCACTGTGAAATGTCTGCTCACTTGAGCTTCATTTCAGTAGCAAGTAAAGCCTATCTGTTGTCTATACTGACAAGCCCCTGAGCAAACCATCCCCAGGTTGGCTTGGGTGGCTCAGACAGGGGTATTCTCATTAGACGAGCAGACGCTCCGAATAAACTGTCCAGTAGAATGAAGAGAAAGGCGGATGGGGTGGGGGCACAGGAAGAGAAGTCAGAGCTCTCGCTGGGTTTAGCTGCAAAGCCAGTTTCAAAAAAAAGCTGATGGGCCTTGGGCCAGTCCCACTGTTTGCAAGGCCCTAGCAAGCCTGTAAAAGGCCTAAAGGCTGAGAGAACATACAATTTTGGGACAGAATCCTACCATTGAGTATAGAAGTAGTCCATGTAATGTCTCATGATGATGTATATCTGTGACTGATAAGGAAAAAAAAATAATAAACTTAGCCTAGGAGGTAAAATAGATCAAGAGAGGTCTGTGGAAGAACTAAAATAAAACTTTTCCTGTTAAAAAGTTGGGAATAGCTGTCCTATGGCTACAGGATTTATCTAGGATATTAATACTGCAAAGTAATTAGTATCTGTAGAATACGTATTTTATTTATTTTTGGCTCCACCCGTGGCACATGAAAATTCCTGGGCCAGGGATCGAACCCAAGCCACAACATCGCTCCAGCCTTGGCGGTGACAATGCCAGGCCCTTAACCTGCTGCGCCACAAGAGAACTCCTAGAGTACTTATTTTACACTAGGGGTTGTGCTACTTTAACAGCCCAGAAGTCAGTCGCCAAAAATACAACAGAGGCAGACTTTGAACTCAGGCTGATCTGGCTCCTAATTTTTAATCCATTCTGCCACACCGCTTCCCAGAGCTAGGACAGGGCAAGATATTTTTGATCGTGAAAAGCGTGGGAGGAATGCACAAACTGATCAGTTTTAGAGGGTTTGGTGTGCACAACTCCTACACAGTGTTATGAAACTGTCCCAGATATTTAGGAGGAACTGGGCATTTATAGACGCCAGAATTATGCTTTCAAACCATGCCAACAACACGCCATTTAACATACAAATGCTCAAAATTAAATTGCTCATCTTCCCTCAAGAAAAACCCCAAAACCCTACTTGATAGCTTTGTGTTTTATCATCTTTATTAGCTAGGGTTATGGAATTTAAATCAGTGATATTGCTAAAACACTTTTCACTAACACGTCCCCTTGGGGGAGGGGAGCTGCATGATTTGGCCAGGTTTTGTTCATCACAGATTAGGTCAACAGCCCAATCTCAAAAGAAAGCACCATTAATGACACATTTCAAGGGCTTTCCATGCTGAGCCAGCTGGGTTTTGGCAAGCTTCAGCGAGGGTGGAGGGAGGTAAGGAGCAGCCAGCTACACTCCCCTGAACGGCTTTCTGAACTCGGGGTCCTGCAGCTCACACGGTTTCCAACTGCCCATACAAACAAAACCTAAGATTTCACTTCTACTGCTATTTAGGATACAAAGGAACATGCCACTTTGGTGAGAACAATTTTGGTTTTAATTGACTTGGCTCTGGGAAGCTCAAAAAAAAAAAAAAAGGCAATTTAAGAGGCCAAAGGCTGAAGCAAAATTCTTATTTAACAATGAGGATTTACTACAACAAGAAATTACTCAGAACTCCTTTTCATTGATGATGCAACCACAGCAGGTTGAGTTTGAAACAACCTTAAGAAATGGAATGTTTTTTCCTGCCTTCTAGAAATAGTCATTGCTTGACAGGATTGAAATGTTTAACACTGATGTTCAATCTTTTAAAGGTAACGCTGTTAAAGAGATTATTTTTTTCTTTTGGCTTTTTAAGGCCTCACCTGCGTCATATGTTAAGTTCCCAGGCTAGGGGTCTAATCCAAGCTGCAGCTGCCGGCCTTCGCCACAGTCACAGCAATGCCAGACCCGAGCCGCGTCTGCAACCTACAGCACAGCTCACGGCAATGCCGGATCCTTAACCCACTGAGCAAGGCCAGGTATTGAACCCACATCCTCTACTAGCTGGGTTCATAATGAGAACTCACAATGAACTCACAATCTCAGTCACAATGAGAACTCCTTAAAAGATTTTTTTTGCAACAAGCAAAGTGTCAGCAGTTTTTACTTTAATATTTGAGTAAAATTTTGTGTTACCTTCTAGCTTTACTTATTGCAACTAATACAATTAGTTATCGACAAAGATAATTCATTAAAATCTTAGGATTTAAAACTGCTAGATGCTAAAAAAATGTAGTGCATTAATAAAACAAATTTAGACATTATCACTTTGTGAAAGAGGTAAAGGTTGGTGGCTATGTAAGGTTTTATCATAACCTTTGAAAACCTAGCCGAGGAGTTCCCTTCGTGGCTCAGCAAAACCCGACTAGTATCCATGAGCTGTGGTGCAGGTTGCAGACGCGGCTCAGATCTGGCGTGGCTGTGGTGTAGCTACGATTCGACCCCTGGCCTGGGAACCTCCATATGCTGCGGGTACGGCCCTGAAAAGTAAAACAAAAAAAAACCTAGCTGAATATAAAAACTCATTCTCAAAGACCTAAGATTTTATCCAATTAAATTCCATAAAAACATACAAACGCCTCCCTAAATTTTAACTCCAAGGACACTAGCATATTAACAATTTTATCTAAAATATGAAAATGTATTTTTGGAAATCAGATGGCTCCTGTCCATTACTTCAGAGACGTGCCTTTACACCAGCAAAGCCAGACCTTATACTTTGATCCAAGTGTTATCACACCAGTCCCCTTAAAGCCATAAAACTCCACCTACCTTAAAGCAAAAATCTAGGATGTCCAGGTAGGCTTCCACCTTCTCTTTTCCTGAGTTAAAGACTTTGGATCCAGTCAACCGAGGGACTTCCTTTGGGGGAAAGGGAAGGGAAATAGGGAGTCCAGCAAGAGGTAGGCAGGGAAGGCAGACAGGCTGCAGAGCCGAAGTCTGGTTACTTCTCTCCTCCCTCCCCTTAATGAGAGCCTTTGTACAGAGCAAGCTGAGAAAATGACCAGGGCTCCAAACAAGGGGCCCTACACTCAGGAGGAACACCTGTAACAGGGTTCATTAGGAACTTGGCTGTGGGAGGTGCTTTAAATAAGCATTAGCCAACATATTTTCTATTTCTGCAAACAAACAAGATGAACACTATTTGTGGAAGAAACTTTAAAAGCCTGTTATCTACAAAGGGCAAAATGTACTTTTGTCTGTCAATGAACTAGGAACTAGGGTAAGAATATCCTTACCTCCATACCCACTGAGAGAAGGTAAATGGAAATTCATTGCATTGTACAAGTGACTTGAAGGAACTATCTCCTTTTACTGAAAGGTCATAAATTATTTTCAACTTGAGTCTTCCACCCAAATCCCCACCTCTGCCACCACAGCTTTTATCTTCTGTGGGGGAGGAAAGCAGGGAAGGCCTGGCTCATCACTTTTCCGATAATGAAAAAGGCAGAGACTGACAGCACGTTAAAAGCGCAGTTTGTTTTCCTAAGCCCCCTGGGGTACTGGAGGCAACGCTCCACCCTCCCCCTTCTACCTCTGCTAAGGGCCCAGCTACCTCTTCCAAGCTCCAGGAAAAAAATAAGATTAAATTTATGATTTTTATCCCATCTTCCTGGCTGGTAAGACTTATGGAGACACTGGCTGAGGGTTTCTGGGAAATTTTACTCGTTTTTCAGTGAAAACTTCTGAAAGAATTTTTTCTGATGGGCGTGAAATGGATGTGAAGTCTGAAAGTGCCAATGGCTATTTTTACCCACCAAGAGAGGAAGTGGATTAGAACAAAGCCAGAATCAAAACTGGGCAGGAAATTATCAACCCCGTATCCTTGACGACATGACAAAATGATGTCTGCAACCGGAACATCTTTGGTAGTCATGGTTCAGTTCAGTACCCTTCATTTACAACCTGTTGGAGTTCCAAACTAGAGAGCAACACATAGGGATGGTGAAGTAAAGAAAAGGGTGGAATTTAGTCTTTATTTACAGGACACTGCAAGATATGAAATTCCACATAGAAATAAGAACCCTACTGAGAGTAGAAGCTTCATACAGTATGTACAGTTTGGAACTGTTCAAGTATAGTTTCAGTTGTAAAAAGTGCTACAATAACAAACCACGTTTAAAAAGAGCTCTTAGTAGAGGAACAGTAAGACAAACTTATACCAAACATAGTACGCAACGAACAACTTTATGCCTCAGGTGTGCAATCTAAAAGTTAAAGGTCCCAGTAGCGCTGTCCTGAACTTGGAATGTATAGCCTTCAGAGGTAGTTTCTGGCACAACATTTTGATCTTCCTCTTCCTGGAGTATTTAAAAACAAAACAACATAAAACGTTTCTAAGAGGCAGCTGCCTAGAAGTTTTATAGCTACTTTTTTTCCTTCTTTTATCTCACTTGAGCTAAAAACAAATACCAGTTTACCCATTTCTCCCACCCCCACCTTTGGCAACCACAAATCTGTTCTTGCACGTGTGTATATTTCTCCTTGGCCATGGCAATGCCTGCAGCCTTTGGAAGTTCCTGGGCCAGGGACAGAACCTGCACCACAGAAGCAACAACGGAGGATCCTTAACCTGCTGAGCCACAGAAGAACTCCGTGTGTGTGTTTTTAACATCCCACATATGAGAGATCATCCAATGGTATCTGTCTTACTCTCATTTCACTAAGCATAAATGCCCACTAGGTATTCACTCCTGAGGTCCTCATTTGCATATTTCACCCTCAATCCTGAACCATATTTTCAATATCTGAAATAGTGGAGGGAGAGCTACTGAAACTTGCCAACTCACGAGTGCCTGAGAGGAGAAGTCATGAACAGGTTAAGAAATGCTACTACAATAACAGAAAAGTAGAGATTTTCTTAACCTGACACTTTTCAGTAGGCAGCTTATTAGGCCAGAGGCTCACTTCTCTAACTTTACACAAACTCACTCTCAAGATAGTCTAAGATCTCTAAGGCTATTCATTTGAAAGCAAATGGGTGACTTTTTAATACCTCAATTTAAAAAGATGATACTATCATCAAGCCAAACATTAGACAAACGAACATGTTATATCTTAGACTGATAAACTGCTATATTGAACAATGCTATCTTATGGGCTTAACCTTAAATGTGAATTTTCCCAGGTCTTATTAACATTACCAGATTACTCACCTCTACAGAGAAATACTTCTCAATCAAGTTTAATGAAGCTTTGTAAACAGACTCATTTTCATGGTTTTGTAGAGCTTCAATTTTGTCCAGACCTCCACATTCTTCAATCATTATACTAAGTTTCTCAGTTTCACCTAGTTTCTCAGCAGCCTACAAAAAATTCCAAGTTTAGTAGCCTACACTTTGAATGTTTTATTTTAACGAAGAAAATGTCTACGTTTTATTATCACTATATATCAGACAGAAATAAACACTTCACAGTTTAACAACATTTATGAGAGATAACTATCTTAATTTTATCTCCATTTTATATTTTTGAAAAGTTCAAGGGAATCGGATCTTGCTTCTTAGCAACTGCATCTGTAGCTTTCAGCCACAAAGATCTTAGTATAGTTCTCAACCTTTTCTGTACATCAAAATCACCCAGGCAACTTGAAAAATGACACTATATCCAGGTTCAACTGGTCTGTGACGGGAATAGGAAATTACTGTTTCGTAAAAGGACTGCAGATAATCCTAAGGTGTATGTAGTAAGAGCGGAGAATCACTGTCCAAGGGGAAAGATGGCCTATGGTTTGTAAAAACAAATTCCCCTGACTGGGTCATCTGCTGTTATCAAGAACCTATGAGGTATAAGAATGGTATTGTGGTCAGATGTTTTTTAAAGTCAACTTTTAGGACATACATATATATTTAGGTAAAATAACATATTTGCTTCAAAATAAAAACTTAAAGTGTGAGTAGGAAAAGAAGCCAAATGTTGCCAAATTATTTATGTTAGGTGATCATATTCTAAACTCAACTTTGATATGTAAAAATTTCCACAATCAAAGTTGTTGAGTAGGACCTACCATCAAATACTGACAAAGTGCCACGTGCTAGCACATGTGGATCAGTTACAACTTGAAACCAGAAGAAAAATATAATTAACTAAGTCATTCAAATTTAATTTCATACTGAACTACAGTACGAATTTGGGGAATTAAGATTTCTTGACAAAAAAAACAGATATGAATCGTGTCCACATACGTACCTGACCTCAATTCAGGTCGCATCATGCATTTGTCATTTCTTTTATATCCCTTATAATCCCTTGTCATGTGCTATTATCAAGAGTGTTGGAGTTCCCGTCATGGCACAGCGGAAACAAATCCTACTAGGAACCATGAGATTGTGGGTTCGATGCCTGGCCTCGCTCAGTGGGTTAAGGATCTGGCATTGCCGTGAGCTGTGGTGTAGGTCGAAGACATGGCTCCGATTCTGCGTTGCTGTGCCTGTGGCGCAGGCCAGCAGCTGTAGCTCTGATTTGACCCCTAGCCTGGAAACCTCCATATGTTGTGGGTGCGGCCCTAAAAAGAAAAAAAAAAAAACTGTACCCCATTTACATGCTTTCTGATTCTGTGGCCCACTCAGAAATTTAGCTGCCTCCACCCCCACCCTGCCATCATCTAAAGAGTAAACCAGGGAGTTCCCACCATGGCTCAGTGGAAAGGAACCCTATTATCATCCATGAGGATGCAGGTTCCATGCCTGGCCTCACTCGGTGGGTTAAGCATCCGGCATTACTGTGAGCTGTGCTGTATGTCGCAGACACGGCTAGGATCTGGCATTCCTGTGGCTGTGGTGTAGACTGGTGGCTATAGCTCCAATTGGACCCCTAGCCTGAGAACCTCCATATGCCCTGGGGTGCAGGTGCAGCCCTAAAAAGACAAAGAGACACACACACACACACACACACACAGTAAACCAATTATCATCAAGTCCGAATTCAAATTAAGACTTACCTGGTGGTTCAGTGGGTTAACACTCTAGTGTTGTCACTTCTATGACTAAGCTTTGATCCCTGGCCTGTGAATTTCACCATGTCGAAGGTACAACCAAAAAAAAAAAAAAAAAAACAACGACGACTTACCTGAAAGATATTAGAAATGGCATCCAGAATAACCAGAATAATTTTGGTATCTTTAGCAGTTAAGAGGTTCATCAATGGCTCTATTATGCCACAGTGAACAAGGTACACGATCTGTTCAACTGTTCCACCACTTGTATAGTTGGTCACAGCCCATACAGCTTCCTTTTGTGTCTTAAAGTCTGCCTAATAAACACAAGGAAACAGATGTATTTCAGAATGGGCATAAAAATAAGATTCCAAAAGTATTGTTTTAGAAAAATAGTGATTAAAATTACCAACTGGTTCCATCCAATCATAAATAAAAGAGGACTTTAAGTAGGGCCTAACATTAGTACATTAAGAACCTTATGTTCTTTGCAGAACAGATAATGACTCACAGACCTTGGAAAACCTATGGTTTCCAAATGAGACAAGCTGGGGCGTGGGGGGATGCACTGAGGGTTTGGGATGGAAATGCTATCAAATTGAGTTGTGATGATTTTTCTACACCTACAATTGTAATAAAATTCATTAAGTAATGGGGAAAAAAATCACTTCTTTGACAAATCAGAAAAAGGAAAAAAAAGAACCTTATGAAGTACAGTTCTACCAAGTGTTCTCTGGAAACAATCCTTTATGAAGTCCTAAGGCTTCTTACCTTAGAGAGAACGCCAACAAGGAATGGGACTAACCCATGATTTACAACTTGCTGTATCTGGTCCTGGCGACCAGCTGTAATATTTGACATAGTCCACGTAGCCTCCTTCTGAATATTTGTTTTGGAGTTTGTTAGCAGGCTGGGAAAGACGGCAAGTGCTCCTGCATCTATTACAACCTGAGTCTGTTCATCTGTCCCAGTGACAATGTTTCCGATTGCTCTCAGTGCAGGAGTCTGAAAAGGGAAAAAATGTTGATGTTGGTGGTTATCCTTTATCTTCTCCACCACTGCTCAAAGTCTCTATACCCTAGAAGTTTTGAGAAGAGGCTCATTATGGCCTAAAATAGGTAATATGTCAATATTAGTACTGACTGATTATGCTCCTTACACTTTATTTCTCATCTGAAAGTTAACTTACCACAATTGGCAGTTCAGCAGCTCCTAAAAGATTCACAAGTTGGGGTACAACCCCTGTCTTCACGACCATTTCAATCCGTTCATTTGGACCATCGGTAAGGTAGGAAATAGCCCAGCAGGTATCTGCTAAAACTTCTGGATCATCATGATGCAGTAGGCGAACTAAAGTAGGAAGAATTTGCTCAACAGCATCTAAGGGGGGTGCGGGATTCTTGTTGCGACAAAGGTTTGAAAGTGTCCAGGTAAGATTACGTAAGTAACCACACTGGGGAGAAAGAAAAATGCAATGAAGTTCTCCATTTTTTGAGGGGGTGGGCAAAATTAGAATCAATAAGTAGCTTGACTTATGGCTAAGTAACTTACTGCTAATGATGACATATCAGGAACCGCAAGAAGAGCCAACAGCGGATCAACTGCACCATACTTGATAACCAAGTCTCGGAACACTGAACCATCACCTTAAAAAAATTTAAAAAGGCAAGGTTAATTGTAACTACTTGTCGAGCGCCATCAGTTTCACTGACTGAGTGTACCAGTGTCTCGATGCAAAGGAAACACTCAGAAAATCCATAAATTAAATAAATGTCACTTTCCCCTCTTATAAGCACTGGAAGCAAGCAAGTTCAACCCCTAACACAAAGGTCATTATTACTTCTATCAAGGCACTTCTACCAACCTCGGTACGATTAGAGACATTCAGTCAAAAGAACCTGAAATCCAAGTACCTGCGATGTTTCCGAGAGCCCACACAGCTTGTTCACTGATGTGAGCATGGGGAGATGCCAACAGAGAAATGAATGCTGGGATAGCACCTCCATCTACAACAGCCTTGGTCTGTTCTGATGTCCCAGAAGCAATGTTAGTGAGGGCCCAAGCAGACTCAAACTGAATGGGACTACAATCAGTTCTGCCCAAGAAGGACACAAATTTTGGAATCAAACCAGCCCGGATTATGTTGTCTATGGGGGGCTGTTTTTCCCTTGAAAGCAGTTTCCTAAGGGTAAACAAAAGGAGAAACAAAAGTTGAGGGTAATTAACAACATAAGTTTTGTATGAAAAACAATTTAAAATGCAACTCAAGAGTTCAGAACTTTAGACAGCCTTTCACAGTAAAGCACTAAGTGCTGAGATATACTGAAATTTAAGAGGAGCTCAACAGACTGGTTGCATGGTGTGATGTCTTTTTTTTTTTTTTTGCCTTATCTAGGGCCGCACCCGCGGCATATGGAGGCTCCCAGGCTAGGAGTCTAACAGGAGCTGTAGCCGCCGGCCTTCGCCACAGCCACAGCAACGTGGGATCCGAGCCACGTCTGCAACCTACACCACAGCTCACAGCAATGCCAGATCCTTAACCCACTGAGCAAGGCCAGGGATCGAACCCACAACCTCATGGTTTCTAATCAGATTCATTAACCACTGAGCCATGACGAGAAGTCCATATGTAATGCCTTAAATTACCTTTTTCCCCAAAACTGAAATACCACCAATAACGAAGAACCCTTCTCGCTGCATCCCTGCAGAAATCTACTTTAGATCTTGTCACTTTTAAAAAGCTGACAACCTGATTGCATTACACTCTCATTTAACATTTTTCCATGATCATCTGTCAGTTGGATTTGCTTTTCTGCACACTGTCTAGCTACAGAAATTATTAATCTTTGCTAGTATGATGTCAAAACTATTTGTATATGGTCGGAGATAAGAGTCTAAATATACTTATCTCCTAAATGGATGGACCATTCTAAATGAAATGTGCCAATCCCACTTACTGAATCTGACACTGACTTGAAATGCCATGCTGACAAAAACTTTGTAATTTTCTTAAATATACAACAAAAATTAATAATCACTATCACTGGAGGTAGACGGAATTTTTGGCAATTACTGAAATCTTTACATTCTCTCAAGTTTCTAATGAAAATAGGCCTATGCCTAGCTTAACTTTGACTTTACCCAAACCACCTCTTTCCCACCAAAAAAAATCTACAAAGAAAGGCTCTTAGGTTATCCATGCTATAGAGAGAGACAAGGCTTACCTAGCAGCTTGAGTAGCTTGGAGCTGGCTTTCCAAATTGTTGCTATTTATGCCTTTGACAATGTCATCGACAGACCAATTTACGGTGCCCTACAAGAACAGTGAAATTAATTTTGCAAACTATCATTTTTAAGATTAACTACAAACAATAAAATCCATACTAGCCGATGTGAAGACTGTTCTAACAGTTATGAAAAGTTTAGCCCTACATTTTTTCTTTTTGGCCACACCCACAGCATGTGGAAGTTCCCGGGCCAGGGACTGAACCCACACAGCAGTTGCCACCTGCCCCACAGCTGCGGCAATGCTGGATCCTTAAGCTGCTGCACCACAGAGGAACTTCCAAGTCCTACATTTAAATCTGCCTAATTAAGTATTATTTAATATGTAGAACACTTCTCAATCTTGTTGTCATGACACAATGAAGTCTCAAGTAATAGAGTATCCCCAGCATTTTGTCACTAAAAAAAATAGTGGCTGTGAACAATTAAAAAAATAAAATTAGGGAGTTCCCATCGAGGCTCAGTGCTTAACGAATCCAATCAGGAACCATGAGGTTGCAGGTTCGATCCCTGGCCTTGTTCAGTGGGTTAAGGATCCAGTGTTGCCATGAGCTGTGGTGTAGATTGCAGACGCCGCTCGGATCCTGTGCTGCTGTGGCTGTGGTGTAGGCCACCGGCTACAGCTCCAATTAGACCCCTAGCCTGGGAACCTCCATATGCTGCGAGTGCAGCCCAAGAAAAGGCAAAAAGACAAATAAATAAATAAATAAATAAATAATAAAAATTGGAGGTTCCCGTCGTGGCTCAGCAGAAACGAATCTGTCTAGCATCCACGAGGACGCAGGTTTGATCCCTGGCTTCGCTCAGTGGGTTAAAGACCCAGCAATGCTGTGAGCTGTGGTGTAGGTTGCAGAAGTGGCTCGGATCCTGTGTTGCCATTGCTGTGGTGTAGGCCAGGGGCTACAGCTTCGACTGGACGCCTAGCCTGGGAACCTAGCTGTGGGTTCAGCCCTAACAAGACAATTTAAAAAAAAAGAAAGAAAGAAAGAAATTAGATGGAGTTTCTGTGTGACGAATCAAGTTAAGGATCAGCATTGTCACTGCTGTGGCAAGTGTTTAATCGTTAGACTGGGAAACTTCTGCATGCCCTGGGTACAGCCAAAACCAAAAATGAGCAACAAAAAAATGAAATTAGAGCACTGTGAAGGGTATTCTCTATATTAGTCTCAATCACTTGTATTCAGATATGCTTTTAGGGAAAAAGAGGTGGAGTTAGAGGCCATGTGCTAGGAGTTTTATTTATTTTTTTTTTTGTCTTTTCAGGCCCACACGCGTGGCATATGGAGGTTCCCAGGCTAGGGGTCTAACAGGAGCTGTAGCTGTTAGCCTTCGCCACAGCCACAGCAACGCGGGATCCAAGCTGCGTCTGTGACCTACACCACAGCTCATGGCAACGCCATATCCTTAACCCACTGAGCAATGCCAGGGAATCAAATCCGCAACCTCACGGTTCCTAGTCGGATTCGTTAACCACTGAGCTATGACGGGAACTCCCAAGAATTTTCATATCTAAGTTTGTTATCTATGCATTTCCACAGTAGTGCTGCAAATATAAATAGCATAGGTGTGATCAAAATAGATTTTCGAGGAATTCCTGTTGTGGCCAGTGGTTAACGAATCCGACGAGGAACCATAAGGTTGTGGGTTCGATCCCTGGCCTTGCTCAGTGGGTTAAGGATCCGGCGTTGCTGTGGCTGTGGCGAAGGCCGGCGGCTACAGCTACTGTTAGACCCCTAGCCCGGGAACCTCCATATGCCGCGGGTACGGCCCTAGATAAGGCAAAAATATAAAAAAAAAATAAAAAAATAAAAATAGATTTTTGAACCGATGCTACAGTTAATTCAAAGAACAAGCACTGATAAAATGTGAAGCACGAAAGGAAAGCATAATGTGAAAAAGCAGGAAAGGGCCCAATATCTTTGAAAGATGAGAAATTTGAATATCTAAGATGGGTTTAACTTACTAAAAACCTTCAAAGAATGTGGATTAAAATTATCTCTAAGTTTCTTAAGATGATTAAAGCAACATTTTAGGTGTTTTTTTTTTTTTTTTTTTTTTTTTTTGCTTTTTAGGGCTGCACATGCAGTATATGGAAGTTTCCCAGCTAGATACTGAATTTCTGCAGCTGCCGGCCTACACCACAGGCACAGCAATGTGGGATCCAACTGCATCTGCGACCTACACCACAGCTCATGGCCATGCCAAATCCTTAACCCACTGAGCGAGGCCAGGGATCGAATCCTTCTCCTCATGGATATTGGCTGGGTTCATTACTGTTGAGCCATGATCGGAACTCCAGGAAAATTTTTAGGTTAATAGCATGTGGCACAGTAAGAAGGGAAGGATAAAATTACAAAACCACTGAAAATATTTCAGGAGGAAAATGATCTGCATAAAGTTGGTGACAAGTACAAAAAATAGAGAATACTTAAAAAAAATTCGAGAAAGAGTTCCCTTGTGGTGCAGCAGAAATGAATCTGACTAGTATCCATGAGGATGTGGATTCATCCTTCTTAGCCTCCTTTCAGTGGGTAGGGGAATCCGGCATTGCCACAAGCTGTACCTCCGCAGCTGTACCTCCAATTCGACCCCTAGCCTGGGAACTTCCATATGCAGCAGGTGCAGCCCTAAAAAGCAAAAAAAAATAAAATAAAATCAAGAAAGGAAAAGGTAGAAATAAGTTGGCCCTGCACACACTAACTTTCATTTAACACTTGAATGGCCAGGTCAAAGTACTAAGCTGGCAACTAGAAATGCAAATAGTCTTCAAGGGAGATCAGAGCCAAAGACAATCCTGGAATCAACTTCAGTAGATTATGGAGGTGGGAAGGAAAGAAGACAACCCACCAGAATTACTGACTGGGAGCATGAAAATAAAAGATCTTCACATTTGATAGTTAAGACTATGTAAGCTAGGAATGTTATTCAAATTTCTAGGAAAAGACCCATATTGATTTTCTCGGTTTACCATAATCACAAGCTAAAATATCCTTACCTGGTTATTGCGGTTTTCCTGCAGTGGAGAAGTAGCGTCATCAGGAAAAGAGCTGACATTTCTCCTTTTCAGCATCTGGTCATCCTTCTTAGCTTTCCTCAGCTCCACATTAACTTCTATTCGGCGCCGCCTCATTTCCTTGAGAGAAGATTACGTATCATTTCACCTATCACACAGGTTTGTTGCCAAGTGATGGCATTTTTTTTTCAAATTCCTTCAAAGTTTTGACCCCTTCCCAAATATATTTCCATTTAAAAAATACCACAGGAAAGCAAATGAAGGTACTCACTGTACTGTCTTTCCCCTTGTTCTTGAATCTGTTAAGGCGGGCAGCTGGTGAATTAGCATTCTCATTGGTGGACATGGTTATGAGACAAAGGGAGAAATCTCTAAGATGAAGGAGAGAAAAAAATTTCCCTTTTATCATTTTGATTGGCAATAAGGTAAGCATTAAAGGAATTATCGAAAACACATCGAATCCACATTTTTGTATTAGAAGAGGAACTTCCTTTTTCAGCACTATGTAGTTTTAGCCAAAGGATATTTGGCCCCTCCCCTCTGAATGACTGAGACTTCCTGGAGCACTGTTGTCCATGAGAAATATAATGCAAGCAGCATAAATTTAAATTTCTTAGTAGCCACATTTTGTTCAAAAAAGTAACAAGAAACAAATGAAGTTAATTTTAATATTTAACCCAACACATCCAATATATTCTCATTTCCGCACGTTAAAAATATCAAAAAATTACTGAGATATTTCACATCTTTTTTCCTACTAATTCTTCGAGATCTTGTGTGTACGTGTATTTTAAAGCTTATAGTATAATTCGATTCAGACTAGCCACTTGGGTTTGGCCACTACCGCACTGGACCGCGCGGTTCTAGACTCTATAGCGGATCCATAAATAGTTAACTGAAGTCGGAGTAGGGGCACTGAGCTAACAGTTAAACTCTATGTCCTAGGAGCCCTAAATTCAGATCCTCTGGAGGCTCTACTGTCTTTCAATGGCCTTAACAGATACATTCTCCACAGCTGTAAATTGTTAAAAATCTGACTCATCATTACGTTATGGAGCCTTTCATACAATGTCCTGTCCACACCGAAAACTTGCGACGCAGTTCTTCATCTTCAGCAACTCGCATTCACTTTCATTTCCAGAATTCCGAGTGAATGCACCAAATTAGGCTGATACCCCCAGCTGTGCTTCACTCAGACTTCACTTAAGAGCGCTCCCCAAAAGGTCACAAAAGGAAAAGTCCTCCTAACGGGTGGCTACGTACAATTTCATTTTGTTCTTTTACGTAACTGTGACACAATCAACCCAAAGCCGACGTGTTAAGAGACAGCACTGCCAACTGCCTCCTCCATCTCCAGTCCCTTCCCCTGCTCTCCCCCACCCGCCCCATTTCGGGGAAGAAGCAGCCGGGAACCGACGGAGGAGGAGCCAGAGGCGCCCGGCAACCTACCGGGGCTTTCGCCCTCGGGCCTCACTGATTCTCCAGCAAAGACAATCGCGGCGGTTTGCAGAGCCTCGGGCCCTAAAACCCAAGTACCGGTATCGCCAAACACCCGTCTCGTTGACGAACGACGCCCCCAAAGGCCTCATCAACCAAAAAGGCCAAAGCTAGGCCGGGCGTATAGCCCGGGCCTTCCCTCCCGCCACCCACATGCCAAGCCCGGCCCACGGGCCAGCCGTTGCCACTCAGGCCGGACTGCGGCCTAGGTTCCTACCTATAGAGCTGGCTCAGGCTTCCACAGGAGGCGGTGAGGGGCGCACAAGCTGCAGCTCAGTAGCTCCCAAAACGTCCACCACGGTCAGCGCGAGGACAGTATGGCTCGTGCAGCCGGCGCGATTTAAATTTCCCGGTGGCTCCGCATTCCGATTGGCTGGTTCGAGCTTATGCTAGGCGTCCATTGGTGAATTTGAAAAACACGTTGGGGGGGGGTCAGAGGGCCCAAAAGAGATGATAGCATCGCGAGATGAGGGAGCGGCCGGGCGAACCTAGAGCGCTCCGCAGTTCGGAGCCGGCAGCTTCCAGGTCCCGGCGTGCAGCGCGAAGGGCCAGTTTCCAGCCCGTCTTGGTCACCTACCGAGGGTTTACTCCTGTGCAGTGGCTGGCCGTTGCCCTTGGCGTCTGCCTTAATAGTACCACAAATGGTTCCCCAAATAATTCTCTTAAAATTTCGATATAGAAACACATTGCTATGAATTTTTTTTCTGATAGGTCGCAGAAGAAAAAGGCCACCAAAGGTTAGCAGGGCCACCAAGGAGGGGATGGATAAGGCAGATTTGTGATGCATTTTTTAGTTTAGTTTTTTTTCCCCTAACTTGCATCGTAAAAGACTGTATAGACGGCACAAATAATGGTAACAAAAGGTTTATTATATCTGTTTACCCAGTCTTCATTTTTATTTTCAAATACAAAAGAACTGCAAATCTTTATCCCTATTTGCCAAGTGTTAACATTTGCCACATTTACTATTTCTTACTGTGTAAATACACACACGTACTAGTAGGCCCACATACATAGATTTTACATAGTACTTTCCAATCATTTGAAGAGTAAGTTTGAGAAATCAATGTTCCTTTACCCCTAAATATTTCAGGTCGCATCTTGGAAGGATAAGGACATTCTGTTATATAACCACACCATAATCATCAAATTCAAGACAACTGAACTTTGATGAGATTTATTATATAGTCCATGTTCAAATTTTGTCAATTGTTCCAGTATGCCTTATGCTACAATTTATACATTTCTAAATAAAATGTTTGCATTTTCTTGTATTTTCTAAATAAGCATCAGTGATGATTCTCAGAACGTCAGGATTATAAGACACTTTGTTTTCTTTTCATACTTTTTCTGTAATCTGAAAAGGGTACTTTTAAGAAAAGCTGTATTGGGTTGTTTTTTTTTTTTTACTATAAATAAATTCAAACAATGAACTTGGTCCCTTCTTGCAGGCATTTTTGCCAGCTTCATGCATTGTGTAGCAGCCAAGGAAATCATAGGTTGATTCGCCTCTCACCTACCCAATCAGCATAATCCTATCCGCCCAAATGAAAAAACGTGGAAGGAATTCACCTGTAAACCAGTCACTGCAAGGCATTCTCTTCCCTGCTATGAATGGCCCAGGGGCAGTCATGTGACCTAAATTCATCCAGTTGTGAAGCCTATTCCTTTTGTTTAATGATTGGAGGTGGGAAAGCAGGCTCTGTTCTGAACTGAAAGATTGAGTCCTAGAAATTTTAGTAAGGTAATTGCAGAGAAACCATGAAAGCTTTGATCACCATCCTGACCTCCCTCAGAAGGCTGCGATTATATGACTTCGCAATTACATCATCCAATACACTTCCTTTGTTAAGTTAGTGTAATTGGGCTTTCTTTTGCTTGAAAATATCGGCTACTGTGTGCCTAGAAGTGTTCTGTTTTACCGATATGAAAACCTTTAATCTTCACAATTCTGTGAGGTAGTCTTATTATCTGTTCCATTTCACAGAAGAGAAGAGCGGGTGATTAACTTGTTCAGGTTCACATGTGGAAAAATGGCATTCAAACCCAGAACGGCAGATTTGAAGAAAATTTTGTTCACCCTGGAACGCCCTAACAGTTCCCTTATGTAATGGATTATCCAATTAATGTACGTTGAATAAATGCAAGAACGAAAAAGTAGTTTGATAAGGAAGGAAAGTTTGCGAGGATGCGGGAGGACCTCACGGCAGTGGAAGGGGCCCGAACTCTGCTAAATTCACAGGCCTGGGCATACCCGGGTAAATAGAATTAGAACTGGGGTGGGATGGAGGACAGGCTTCGGAATTTTCTTTAAAATTTCCCAAGTGCGGCTAGTATCTAGTATGCAGCAAGGGCTGAGTGCTTCACGCAAGAGCCCAATAAGCAGGAGGTCACTCACTCCTGGGCAGAGACGGTCGCACGCAGGCCACGCAGTACCAGGCAAGTGGGGCGGAGAAGGCCATGCGCATGCGCGCGGAGGCTAAGGCGGCAGGCGGCGTTGAGGGCGCAGGCGCATTTTGCCGTCGCTGGGGGCGGCTCCCAAATCCCACGCCGCCCGACGTGAGGCCGCGGAGCTCGGGGGCGGGGCGCGATGATGGCATCGCGTAAGGAGATGGTGTGAGAATGCGGATCTTGTGGTGACCCAGTGGCCTAATGGATAAGGCATCAGCCTCCGGAGCTGGGGATTGTGGGTTCGAGTCCCATCTGGGTCGTACACAGACTAATTTTGGTGGAGCTAGGGGAAAGGGGGTCACGGGAGTTAAGAACTCAAAGTAGATTTTGAAATGTCATTATTTCACTTTCTCTATAGAGATTTGAGGTCTGTTGTATTTACAAGCTAAGAAATGCGTCTCCGCGTTTTAACAGCCCTGCAAGTGAGACCTGGTAAATGAAAGCTACAATCTCACCTAAAAGAGAATTATTTACTCTTGCTTAGTTTGTACTGGTCTTTAAAGCAAAAAAGATTTGTGAAACAGGAACCGCCTATTAGACAGATGGCATCACCTCTTTTCTCTGTCTTTTTAAACTGAGTTTATATGTATGACCGATTCATTTTGCTGTACACTTGAAATTTCTACAACTTTTAAGTCAACTAAACTCCAATAAAGTTAAAAATAAATGAATAAACTGAGTTTTCCATGGGCAGCCACACGGACAAAACTTCCTCCCCATCCTTATCCCATCCTGCTCACAGTGCAAGCAGATCCAACTGTGTTGACTCCAGACTTATTTCCAGTACTAAGGAGAATTTGTAATAACTGTGTTTTTAACTGTATAAAAACATACAAATATAATAAATATAATTTATGGTTTCTGTCCCTGAAGTATTATGAACACCAAATTGTAGTTGGATCATAAGGTTTGTGTGTGTGTGTGTATTTGATTTGCGATAAAAGAAATACAATCAGAGTTTTTAAGCTTTTCAGATTGGTTCAGTCAACTACCTAGAAAAGTTTAAACTCTTCTTGTAAAACTTGTACAAGAGGAATATCACCGAGTTAGGTCCGACTCTTGAAAAACAACTAAATACTAAATGCAGTATGGTACCTGGATTTGAGCTTGGATGTTCATAAAAAAAAAAAAAAATTGGAATCTTAATACTTCTGTAGTTTAATTACCAGCAGTCTACCAATGTTGATTTTTGAGTCGTGACAAATGTACATGGTAACGTAAGATGTTAACATTAAAAGAAATTGAATGAAGCGTATATGGGAGCCCTCAGCTCTATCTTCGCAACTTTCATTATAAATCCGAAATTATCCAAAACTAAAAGTGCATTTAAAAAAAAAAAAACCAGAGTTCCCACGTGGCTCTGCAGGTTAAGGATACGGTGTTGTCACTTCAGTGGCTCAGGTTGCTGTCTTGGCACCAGTACTATCCCTGGCTCAGGAACTTCTGCATGCCTCAGGTGCAGCCAAAAAAAAAAAAATCCCTACATTTTCAATGGGGAAATGAAGCTGATACCTTTACCCTCCTTTTTAAGATTAGGAATGTAGTACTGAATTTAAAAACCAGAGCATGGTTACAAATAAAGAAGTCCAGGGGATAATGTCTAGCTCCATTCATGGACTCTCAGAGTTCGCCACATTAGTTCTTGCACACAGTACATGCTCAAAAACTCTTGTCTTTTGGGGAAAAGGGTCTGCAGCATGTAGCAGCTTGATGTGCAATCTCAATTCCCAGGACAGGGACTGAGCCGGGGCCACAGCAGTGCAGTTGCCAAATCCTAACCACTAGAAAGCTAGGGAACTCCCCTGAAAACTTGAACTGCATTGTCTCCAGCCTCCCATCTGTAGGCAGCGTCTGGGGACAATGGACAGTCACAATGTCTCCTTGGTCCCCAAAGGCAAGATTGCTCTCAGAAGGCAATACTCAGCCCAAGGACTGTGCAGAACAAACTCCTCACAGGGTACTTGGGCTTCTTCCTGGCCATGCTCATCTGAATCTCCCATCTCATTTCTCTCCTTCAGCCCAGCTCCTTTGTGGCTCACTCACCAGAGTTCATGCAGCTGAAGGCAGCAAACATTCATTGAGTGCCTCCTGAACGCCCCAGATTCAAGTCATTCAATGCAACCTCCACGTTTTCCTCTTCCCCCACCTCTGTCATCTTCCCCATTTCTTCCCTCCTTTTTTTTTTTTTTTCCTTTTTAGGGCCGCACCCAGAGCCCATGGATATTTCCAGGCAAGGGGTCGAATGGGAGCTGCAGCTGCCAGCCTACACCACAGCTACAGCTATGCCAGATCTGCAACCTAAACCACAGATCCTTAACCCAGTGAGAGAGGCCAGGGATCGAACCCGCGTCCTCATGAATGCTAATTGGGTTTGTTACTGCCGAGCCACAACAGGAACTCTCTCTTCCCTCTTCTGTCTCACATGGAGAGCTGTCCCTCCTCGGGTCCCAGGCCAGTCCCTCTTTCTGATGTTGCTTTGAACCCAACGCCTCTCCCCACACGAAACTTGTACAGTAAACACTCAAAAGGTGAAGGCCATTAATCCCCCCTTGTCTATGTCTTTAGTTACCCTCTACCGGCTCTTTCCTTTCAGGCCCCAAACATTCTACAACTTCTCCACTCCTTAAACGTTCACCCTTGGTCCTGGGTCCCTCACTCCCTGCAGCCAGGCTGCTTCGAGGGCAGTTTCCACACCCCCAGTGTCTCCTTTCGTCCACTTGCCACGGTCTCCTCCCTCCCCTGTTGCCGGCAGCCCTCATCTCGGACAGTGACCTCTTCAGCGGCAAATTTAAGAAATATCTTTCAGTCCTTATCTTGCTTGACTTTGCCCTGAAGTTTGAAATCCTTGACCAGGTCTGCCTTCTTGAAACACACTCTTTTCCCAGGCTTCCAGAAAATCTCTTTTTCCTGCTTCTCCAGTCGACATCTCCATCTCCTCGGCTAGGGCCCTTTTGTTTCTGGAAACAAACTAGGCCAACCTAGTTTGGCCTCGTTTGAGCAAAGCAAATGATCATTCATTGGAAAGGCACGGGAAAGGGGAGGTCCTTGGTAAGTGCCGGCGTTTCTGGGGCGAACCTGGAGGAGCCAGCAGGAACCAACGGACAGGCCAAAGGCCCCCCAAAAGCACAGAAACACCTGTCAGGATGCCACCACTACTGCCATCATCGTCACTTATCGTGCAGCTAAAGCTGCAATCAGTGCCGCTGATAGTTTTCTTCCTTCGCAGTCCGTTCCACTTGCTCCAGAATCAAAGTTCTAGGGAAAAGCTTACAATTGGCTCCCTTGGGTCATGGGTCCTTCTCCTGTTGATTCATGGGGCCACAGAGGGACTGACCACCCACCGTTTCTTCCCATACAGGGGAAGAGGTAATTCCTTAAAAGGAAACAGAGGCATGAATGCTAGCTAGCCACGCAAAACACCAGCAACTTTACTTGGCACAAATTTCATGAATTTTATTTTTAGTATTCCATGTTAATTGTCCCATCACTACTGTTGATTTTAGGTAAGTTTGTCTTGGTGGTGGTGCTGGGGGAGGGGGTTGTTTGTTTTTTCTTTTCTCTGGCCACGCTTGCAGCATATGGAAGTTCCCAGGCTAGGGGTCAAATCAGCTGCAGCTGCCGGCCTACACCACAGAAACAGCAACAGGGGATCCAAGCCGCGTCTGTGACCTACACCACAGCTCAACCCACTGATCAAGGCCAGGGATGGAACCCACGTCCTCATGGATATTAGTCTGGTTCATTACCCATGAGCCAAAACAGGAACTCCCCTCTGACAGATTTTTGGTTCAGTTGTTTCCTTTAAAAGGTATTGATTTTAAGAACTAACAACTTAAAATTGCCACACATCCACACAAAACAGATAGTCTATAAAATATTCTCTTTTCTGGAGTTCCTCTTGTACTTAGCAGTAACGAACCCCAACAAACAGCAAGAAGTCCCAGAGGAGGATCGTTGGAGAAGTTCTCCGCACACACGGGCTTGCCAGGAAACCTATCATAGATGGCAGCATCAACGGATTTCAAGACTTTGGGGAGTTCCCTTGTGGTGCAGTGGGTTAAGAATCCGGCATTTTCACTGTAGCATCTGCTATGGCACAGATTCAGTCCCCAGCTCAGAAACTTCTACATGACCTGGGTACAGCCAAAAAAAGAAAAAAAGAAAAAAAAGAAAAAGGAAAAGGGTCTATCCTTGGAGATTCCTGCTTCAAACTCCCCATCAGCAGCAGCGGCAATCGGGACAGGACCATCACACGGAGATGTGCTGGTGATGATGCTGTGATAACGTTTCAGTGCCTGGAACATCAGCGATGGTCACGAAGTAGTTGCTGGTCACGAATTTCCACAGGGAGAGGTCAGTGGCGGTACCACACTCACGGTCGGCTTTCAGTTTGTCCGAGCCCCAAGCATACCTGAAAATACGTTTTCTCATCTCAGCAGCCTCCTTCTCCAATCTTTCTCAGTTCTTTGTTTTTGCTTTTTTAGGGCTGCACCCACAGCACGCGGAAGTTCCCAGGCTAGGGAGCAAATTGGAGCGGCAGCTGCCAGACTACACCACAGCCACAGCTATGCCAGATCTGAGCTGTGTCTGCGACCTACACTACAGCTCACGGCAATCCTGGCTCCTTAACTCACTGAACAAGGTCAGGGATCAAACCTGCATCCTCATGGATACTAGTTGGGTTCATTACTGCTGAGCCACAATGGGAATTCCCAGGTTCCATTAGTTTATTTTCATTTTTTGTTTTCCTTACTCTAGAAGATGGACTGAAAAGATATTACTGCGATTTATGTCAAAGAACCACTCTGCCTAGGTTTACCTCTAAGAGTTTTTTTTTTTTTTTTTGCAAGAAATAAATTTGCTAAGATAGGATGCTTGTGAGAAATGCAAGTGGGCAGGCAAGGAGGCTCTGCCTCCTCTAAGAGTTTTATAGTATCTGGTCTTACATATAGGTCTTTAATACACTTTGAGTTTATTTTTGTGTATGGCATTAGAGAATGTTCCAATTTCATTATTTTACATGTAGCTGTCCAGTTTTCCCAACACCACCTATTGAAGAGATTATCTCTTCTCCATTGTATATTCCTGCCTCCTTTATTGTAGATTAGTTAACCATGGGTGCATGGGCTTATTTCTGGGCTTTCTATCCTGTTTCATTGATTTGTATTTCTGTTTTGTGCCAGTACCATACTGTTTTGATGACTGTAGCTTTGTAGTAGAGTCTGAAGTCTGAGAGTCAGATTCCTCTAGTTCCTGACATGGCAGGCCATGGAGAGGGGTATGATTAGAGGGGGCTATGTGGCTAGGGCTTTAGGCAGACTGTCTGCTGATGGGTGGGGCTGTGTTCCCACCTAGTTGGTTGTTTGGCCTGGGGCTTCTCATGTGATGCCATCAACAAAAGAATTGCGTGGAGTTCATTCTGTGGCACAGCAGAAACGAATCCAACTAGTATGAGTACTTGGTTTCAATCCCTGGCCTCACTCAATGCATCGGGGATCTGGCACTGCCATTAGGTGTGGTGTAGGTCGCAGACAGAGCTCATATCTGGTGTTGCTATGGCTGTGGTATAGGCCCTAAAAAAAGCAGAAAAAAAACCCCCAAAATCCACAAAACTAATGGGACCTAATTAAACTTTAAAGTTTTTGCACATCAAAGGAAACCATAAACAAAACAAAAAAGCAACCCACAGAATGAGAGATAATATTTGCCAATGAAGCGACTAACAACGAATTAATCTCCAAAACATACAAATACCTCATGCAGCTCATTATCAAAAAACCCAACAACTTATTACTTAGAATCAAACATAGAATCCTTAATAAATGGAATAATACAGCAAAATTCAGATATTTGAAGTTTTTCACAAAATCCTCCTTTTCATTTTTTTGGGAGCCACACCCACAGCATATGGAAGTTCCCAGGTTAGGGACTGAATCCAAGCTGGAGCTGCGACCTACACCACAGCTGCAGCAACACTACATCTGTAACCCACTGCACCAGGCTGGGGATGGAACCGGTACCTCCACAGAGACAATCTGGATCATTAGCCCACTGAGCCATGGTGAGAATTCCTCTCTTTTCCATTTTAATTGAACCAGATAAATAGCAGATATTTACTAGGATAATTACTTATTTTTAATTATAGGGTGTTCTAATTTGGGTTAAAAGTAATTGTTAACATGTAACATGCATAGAGAAAAATCACATATCCTAAGCATGCTCACTCATGTTCACAAACAGAACATGCTGTCTACCTTGAACTCAGATCAAGAAACGGAACATGACTCCCTGCAGAAGCTCCCACCACAGCCCCCTCCAATGACTGCTGCCCAGACTGACCAGAAACCTTATTCCCCTTTTTTTATTTTTCCTTAGGGCCCCACCCGAGGCATATGGAGGTTCCCAGGCTAGGGGTGGAATCAGAGCTGTAGCCCTCGGCCTACACCACAGTCACAGCAACGCCGGATCCTTAACCCACTGAGTGAGGCCAGGGATCGAACCTGCGTCCTCATGGATACTAGTCACATTCGTTTCCACTGGGCCGCAGCGAGAACTCCAGTAGCCTTATTCTAACAGCATCAATTCATTTTTCTTCTTCTTGTACTGGATTGCTTTGGAATTTAAATTTTTAAAGACTTAGATAAATACAAATATTTATTAGTATTGTATTAGTTCAAATTTTCAAAACTCATTTAAGAATGCCAGAGAGTACACCATAATTTATATTAAGATACAATCCAATAACATAACATTTGGAATTATCATACTTGAAAATTTTACCAGATTTCAGTATTCAAAACTACAATCAAGTTGTCATTTTTCTCTGCTCCTCTCGGCTATTCCACAAAGGCAAAAGGAGGATGAGAAGCAGAACCACAAACGACACCATCAATGAAACAAGTAGACATCCGAAACTCCTCAAATCAAGGGCTACCCAAAGGGGTGAGGAACCCCCAAGAGGGATGCAGGCCAATGAGAAGAGGATGCTCAAAGCCGCAGATCTTAGGAAAGGCCAGCAGAGGGCGCGTCTCCAAGGGGAGGGTCGCACCCTGAAGGCAAAACAATAGTCTCTTGTTTGCAGTAAGACTAAAATGTGTGGACAGCGCCTGGTCCTCACAGGGACAGACACGTGTTCTGGGTATGGATTTGCCTTCCTTGCCAGAAGGGCTTCTGCTAGCACTACCACTTCTGGACTTAGCCATGACCAGGATGCTCCAAGGAGAGGAGGCAGGGATGGCTTCTCTCACTAGGATCCCGAATAATTCACTGGAAGAATTTTTTTGGCTTTCCTTGCCAGTGATCTGAGGCTCAGTGGGTACAGAGGTCCTAGTGCCCAGCGGAGGGAATGTTTAGGGCAGGCAACACTATCATGGCTCCATTCATTTGGAGCTGAGGCTGCTCCTCTGCCACCTGGGACGCTTCATGCTGCTGAATCAATAGGCAGAGAAGGGTGTCACTATTGGGAACTGAATGTTTATGTTACCCCACAATCGAGTGTTATGGTGTCAGGAGTTGAGGTTTTTAGATGAGGTCACAGGAGTCGAGCTGCCTGTCGGAATTAGTGTCCTTATAAGAAGGAGAAGAATCAGAGCCCTTTCTTTTTCTGTCTCTCTGCTGCGCTCTCTCTGCCATGTGAGGGTACAGTAAGAAGGCAGCCTTCTGTGAGCCAGGAAGAGGGCTCTCACTGGCACCCAACCAGACTGACACCCTGATCTCGGTCTTCCAGCCCCAGAACTTCGAGAAATGAATGTCTGTGGTTTATGGTGCTGTGTTATATCAGCCCCAGCCATTGGAGTCACCCAACTAATCCAAGGGGGAAATGGCTCTGCTACTTAGTGGAGGACAAAGGAAATGTCTAGACTCCAAGGATTCACTGGGGGCACATCCCTTGTCCCAAAGACTTGGTGAGTGGGAAAGGACAGCAATCCAATAAAGACAGGACCACCAATAACTCAAGTCCTATAGGAATAAAGTTCTGAGTCTCCTTACCAAGCCTAGAGCTCTGCCCAGCCGAGGGTGGACAGATTAAGAATAAGTGATGCAAGAATACAGCTGTGATGATCAACTCAGACCTCACGGCCATTTGTAGAGGAGGTTTCTAACAGCTATGGGTTTTTTTTCTCTCTCTCTCTTTTTGGCTGCACCCACAGTTTGTGAAAGTTCCCAGGTGAGGGACTGAACCTGCACTGCAGCAGCAGTCCAAGGACTAAGGTGACAGCTCAACAGAACTCCACAGCTACTTTATGTTAACTGATCCTTTCCCTTCTCTTTAACTGCTGCCTTGTATAAAGAGCACTGGTAATAGCTAATGGTTTTGGTATCCATTGATTACTAGCTGCATAATCTTGGGTAAGCTACATAACATTTCTCTTATCCCTAAATTGGGATAATAAAAGTATAAGCTCATATGTTTATATGAGGATTTAAAAGTTGGGAACAGGAGTTCCCGTCGTGGCTCAGTGGTTAACGAATCCAACTAGGAACCATGAGGTTGCGGGTTCGATCCCTGGCCTTGCTCAGTGGGTTAAGGATCCGGCGTTGCCGTGAGCTGTGGTGTAGGTTGCAGACGCGGCTCGGATCCCGCGTTGCTGTGGCTGTGGCGAAGGCCGGTGGCTACAGCTCCTGTTAGACCCCTAGCCTGGGAACCTCTATATGCCGCGGGTGCGGCTCTAGATAAAGGCAAAAAGACAAAAAAATAAAAAAAATAAAACTTGGAACAGTGCTTCATAGGTGCCAACTATCGTTATATGATTATTAACAACAGATATTCTTTTACATTTCATTGTAATATGAGACAAGTCAGTTCCCAAATTAAGAAAGGAAAAATTCCCCAATTTTATTATCATTCATTTCTAAGATCATTTACTGAACTACAAGTACATATTTATATGGAATATTCTAAAATTTGGAATTAGAATTTTTTTTGCCACACCAGTGGCATGTGGAAGTTCCTGGGCCAAGGATCGAATCCATGCCACAGCAGCAATCTGAGCCACTGCAGTGACAATATCATATCCTTAACCTGCTGGGTCACCCAGGGAACTCCTATTGCAATTTTAATTGAACGCAAATCCTGTTGGATTTTTTTTTTTAATTTAGCAGAACAATCCTAAAATTCACTTGGGAAAAAACTGTAATAGCCAAAACAATTTTTGAAAAGAGAGATATAAGATCACTGTGACTATAACAATGAACCAATGTGGGCATAGAGGCATGGAAGAAATAGGTGAAGTAACATAGAAGAAAGTCGAGAAATAGACCTACGTTTATTAGAAGTTAATATTCTCCATGTTAAAGGTGACATCTCAAATTTGGGAAAGGATGGATTTACTTGCCAATTGGATTAGACAACTTTCTAGTTATTTAAGAAAAAACAAAATTAGATTCTTACCTCATACTATATACCAAAATAATTTCCAGATGGAGTCAAGATTTAACTACACACTAGAAAAAAAATAGGTATAATAAAATTGTGAGTTAAAGTTTTTCTAAGCATGACCAAAAGAACCAGGGACATTGATAAACAAAGACTGATGGATTTTACTACACAAAATTAAAAGTTCTAGGAGCTCCTGCCGTAGTGCAACAGGATCGGTGGTGTCACTGGAGCGCCTGGACGCAGATTTGATCCCTGGCCTGGTACAGTGCATTAAGGATCCAGCTTTGCTATGGCTAGGGCATAAGGTCACAGCTGCAGCTCAGATCTGATCCCTATTCCCAGAACTCCATATGCTGGCAGGGTGGCCAAAAAAGGAAAAATAAAATCAAAAGGTCTATGGCCCAAAAGCAACTAAAAAGTTTAATATTAAAAAAAAAATTCTTGGAGTTCCCTTCATGGCTCAGCGGTTAATGAACCCGACTAGTATCCATGAGGACGTAGGTTTGATCCCTGGCCTTGCTCAGTGGGTTAAGGATACGGCATTGCTGTGAGCTATGGTGTAAGTAACAGACACAGCTCAGATTTCGAGTTGCTGTGGCTGTGGTGTAGGCCGGTGGCTATAGCTCCAATTAGACCCGTAACCTGGGAAACTCCGTATGCTGTGGGTGTGGCCCTAGGAAAGACCAAAATAAATGAATGAATAAATAAATAAATAAATAAATAATAAACAAAAAGCATCTACTTACTACTGTCTGTGGGAGGGTCGTTTATAGGCCGTGGAGGCTCTCAGCCCCTTTCACCATAGGGGCTCCTTGCACAGAGCGCTGCCATGCTTCCTGGGCCGGGGCAGACTCACACACTCTCTTGTACCCCAGTGCCTTTGCATGTGCTGTTGTCTCAACCTGCAATGCCTGCCCTCCTTGGTCTATCAGGTGAACCCCAGACCTTTCCTTTCTTTCTAACAGGTATAGCTTTTACTATTGCACTTACTGTAATGGAGTGTTATTTCCCATAGCAGTCTCGAGCCTCTTGAGGGAGGCTTTATGTCTCAATAGTCCAGGACCTAGCCCAGTGCCTGTGGGAGTAAACCTAGCAGCTATCTGTGAAAGCCTGAGGCATCTGGGGAGACCCCAGCCCCAGGTCCTGAAATACAACTAGGACATGACCCTAATTTACTTAATGGGGACCAAAGCAATAGTAATGTGCTCTTTTGGAACAATGATGATGACTTGTATTTCTGGCCTCTAAAACGCCTGGCACACAGTGTTTTGATCCTTACCAAGTGGTGGACTGCAATTCACTCTGAGAGTAACCACCCAGAGTTACTGAAGATGCCACTAGTTATTATTATTATTATTATTGTTTTTGTCTTTTCTAGGGCCGCACTCGCAGCATATGGAGGTTCCCAGGCTAGGGGTCCAATCGGAGCTGTAGCCGCCGGCCTACGCCACAGCCACAGCAACGCCAGATCCTTAACCCACTGAGCAAGGCCAGGGATCGAACCCGCAACCTCACGGTTTCTAGTCGGATTCATTAACCACTGAGCCATGACGGGAACTCCAAGATGGCACTAGTTAAAGGACATGATCCAGAACAAGCCTGCCTTCATTTCAGACAACCGGGTACAAATCTAGGGGGTTCCCACAATCCCTCTCAGGTTCAATGGCTCTCTACAACAACACACAAAACTCAGGAAAGTGCTACACTTAACGATCAAAGGCCTATTATAAAGGATATAAATCAGAACCAGCCAAATGAAGAGACACATAGGGCAAGATCTGGGAGGGTCTCAAATGCATAGCTTTGGGGTTCTCTCTCCATGGGTCAGGGTGCATCACTCTCCTAGTACATCAGTGTGGTCACAAACCAGGAAGCTCCTTTGAGTTGTCACTGGTTTCATTAAGCAGGCATAATGGATTAAATCACGGACCATCCCACTGAACCCGGTCTCCAGTCCCTCTCAGCTCCCTGGAGGTCAGGCTGGCTCAAAGTCCCAATCCTCTAATCTCATGGTTGACCTTTCTGGTGACCAGGTCCCATCCTGCAGGTCTCAGGGGGCCCTCCAAGAGTCACCTCATTAGCATAACACAGGTGTGGTCCCAAAAGCTCATGAATAATTAAGACGCTTCCATCACTTGGGAAATTCCAAGGGCTAGAAGCTCCATGCCAGGAACCTGGCACAAATTTTTTCTTTTTCTTTTTTTTCATGGTTGCATTTGAGGCATATGGAAGTTCCTGGGCCAGGGACTGAACCCCAGCCTCCGCAACAATCTAAGCCACTGCAGTCAGATTCTTAACCCCACTGCACCACAGTAGGAACTTCATAAATTCCTTTTTTTTTTTTGCTTTTTAGGGCCGCACCCATGGCATATGGAGGTTCCCAGGCTAGGGGTCCAGTCGGAGCTACAGCTGCTGGCCTACACCACAGCCACAGAAACACAGGATCCGAGCCGCGTCTGTGAACTACACCACAGCTCAAGGCAATGCCAGATCCTTAACCCACTGAGCAAGGCCAGGGTTTGAACCCGCAACCTCATGGTTCCTAGCTGGATTCGTTTCCATTGCCCCATGACGGGAACTCCCACAAATTCTTTATTATACAACGTGCAGTAGATGCTCAACAAATATTTGCAAAGTAGAAAGACACACTCAAATCGATGGGAGAGGAGGGCAGACGAGCACGTGGAGATGGATTTATTAGAATATGAGAAACTAATATCTTTAAACATTCCAATTATATGACAGACTCCTTGCACTCTGGTTTATATTACCAAGAACCCTGATGATAATATGGCTTCTTAGGTGACTTGTTTATAGAAAGAGAATGCAGAGTTCCCATCATGGCTCAGTGGTTAACGAATCTGACTAGGAACCATGAGGTTGCGGGTTCAATCCCTGGCCTTTCTCAGAGGGTTAAGGATCCGGCGTTGCCGTGAGCTGTGGTGTAGGTTGCAGACACGGCTCGGATCCTGTGGCGAAGGCCGGCAGCTACAGCTTCTGTTAGACCCCTAGCCCGGGAACCTCCATATGCCGCAGGTGTGCCCCTAGATAAGAGAAAAAGACAAAACAAAACAAAAAAACCTAACTGAGAAAGAGAATGCTAGTCTGACTCACACAAGCTTACAGGTCTGCCTACATTTTTTTTTCTCTTTTTAGGACCACACCTGCGGCATATGGAAATTCCCAGGCCAGGGGTCGAGAATTGGAGCTGTAGCTGCCAGTCTATGCACAGCCACAGCAATGCGGGATCCGAGCCAGGTCTGCAAACTACACCACAGCTCAGGGCAATGCTGGATCCTTAGCCCACTGAATGAGGCCAGGGGTTGAACCTGCATTCTCATGGATTCTAGTTGGATTCATTCCCGCCGGGCCATGACAGGAACCCCTGCCTAAATTATTAAAGTGGCATTCTTTGGCCTCTTGGAATTTTCCACCATGACTATGGCTTCTGAGCCTGCAAGCTATGTGATGCCCAAGACCGAGCCCTGGACTCTGGCAAGTTCTTCCAGGCTGGTGCCAAACCGGGAGCCTCTAGGAGCCCGTGGGAGCCTTCCAGACAGCTCTTTGACTCTATATTTCAGGGTGTGGGCTCAGGGCATTCACAACATTCCTGCCACAGAAGAGTTTCGGGAACACCCCAAATCGGATCTGGGTGACTTGAATATAATCTCAGGCAGTTATGTCTGAGATGTGGTTGTAATCGAGAAAGCTTAAGCCTAATTAATTTTATTTCACTTAACTTAAAGAAAGAGCATGTGAAAGAAGGGGACTGAAGGACATCTATAAATTATAAACCCCAAAGCACGGGTTTCACAGTGTTTTTTTGGTCTTGGCCAGAATCTGGAGACACTGACTCTGGTATACACAAGCCTTGCAGTGACTGGAGAAATACCCTCTTTTGGAGGAAACAGAGCATTCGTTCCTCTAAAACTTGAATGAGGGAAGATTAGTCCACCTTCAACTATAATTTGATTTAGTGCTCAACACGCAAACTTCTGATTAACAGATTTCTAAATCACTTTTGTTAACACAACAGTGTAAATCAATCAACTATACTCCAATACATTTTTTTTTTTTTTTTTAGTTTTTAAGGTTAAAAAAAATCACTTTGGAGTTCCCTTCGTGGCTCAGTGGTTAACGAATCTGACTAAGAACCATGAGGTTGCGGGTTTGATCCCTGGCATTGCTCAGTGGGTTAAGGATCCGGCGTTGCCGTGAGCTGTGGTGTAGGTTGCAGACGCGGCTCGGATCCCGCGTTGCTGTGGCTGTGGCGAAGGCCGGCGGCTACAGCTACTGTTAGACCCCTAGCCTGGGAACCTCCATATGCTGCGGGTGTGGCTCTACATAAAAAAAGGCAAAAAAGACAAAAAAAAATCACTTTGCTATATATCCTCTCTATTGCAAATTAATAAAAGACATTCTGGCTTATACATCTACTTTTTATGAGTTTGGTTAACATGAGTTGGTCCCACAGATCTGCTCCACTGACAACACTGAGTTTCAAGATGAGGAAAATCGAGGACCAGACTACAGACACAGTGACCCCGTCAACATACTGTCAGTCTGTGACTAGACAGCCAGCTCCTCTCTAGAATATATTTATCTCACTGTATTCCTCAAACCACAACACTTCTAATTCAGAGACCTGTTCTACAGTATCCGTGAATCATATTCCCTTTGGATACCCACAATGGTCAGGACCTCATTGTCACAACTCTGCAAAGCAGCCTGCTTTCTTGGAGATCTGAGCTGTTAGAATATTCTTTCTCAAACTGAACTTAAAGCTTTCACCACATAACTTCTACCTACTGGTTCTTTCCCAAAACATAACAAATGTTTTTTGTGTGCCTAGGCTGCCTATCCTCACTTCCTGCAAAAGAACTTGGCCATGATGAAGTCCAGCCCTCTCGCCACCCTTCTGTTTTCCTTCTAGCTTTCCAGAACCTTTCTTGAAAACATGATTCCCCCCACCCCCAGGATCTGATCGGTCCACTGACACTATTATTTTTGAGACACAAGCTGCTAGTGCAGCAGAGGTCTGTTACTTCTTTCAGCAGCTGCATCTCACTGTTGGCTCATGTGCTTCAGATAAAAACGCCTTCATCCCAGTGCGTTCCCCCTTTCTTTTGGATTCAAAGCTGCTGAAATGAGGTACACACTGGTTGTGCGTTGACTACGGTGAGCTTATTTCCCTTTGGTGAAGGTTGTTTTTGTTCAGTCGGAGGGGGAAGGTCCTTAGCTCAAGACCAATATATGGAGCAATTTCAAGAATTCACACCTAAGTAGTGAATGAATTTTTCTTAGAAAGAAAAGAAAAATGCACCTTTCTTGAGGAGAGGAACCATCACTAGAGAGCTAGGAAGGATTTTCACTTCTTTATCCTCTAGCACCTGGTGGGTAAAAAGCATTCATATGGGCTTGATGGGTACAGCCAAGTAGACAGCAATTTCAATTGAGCGGAGGGAAAGGCAGAAAAAAGCTATTTTGCTGAGGTCCCCCCCCCCCACTTAGAATATCAGTATTGTTTAGACAGCAAACTAGCGTAATCAAACCTAGGATGTAGTGCCCTGGTTCCTCTCGGAATCCCTGACACATTCCGTGCTGAGTTTTCTGTCATCTGGAATCCCCTCCCTTCCACAACCCTGTCTTAAACACTAATTTGCCTATTTGTTGCTGGCTTAATCTAGAAGAAGCTATCACTCATTCTCCCCCACCCAGTCCCTTAGCCCCTCGACACCCTTCTTCTCCCCACTTGCCACCTCACCCTCTCCTCCACCCCGCCGCAGCCCGCGGCCCCCCACGGGTCTAAAGTGTGGGTTCTGATGCTCTCATTGCCCACGCATCACAGGACACACGTTCCCAGGGACAACTTTGAGAGGCCACGTGCTCGCCCCCCTTAGGAGGTGGGAAAAATCCCCGCAGCTCCGTTTTGTTCCAATGGTCTGTTCAGTGAGTGATTCCCGTTTCCCCAAAGGCTGCCCCTCATTAGCATGAACGGGGGTGGGGGTGTGGAGAAGGGGTGGGGGGAGAGAAAGAGCAGAAGCCCAGGCTCAGTTTTAGAGCCTGGGAACCGTGTCTACAAACATGACAGCTAGAGCTTTCTGGCTCCTCTGTTTGATCGTTGGATCATCTCCCGAAGCCCCAGTGGCGGAGAGAAAAGGTAAGATCGATGAAACGCTGAGCCCTGGGAGAGGGGCTGGGATCCGGGGGGAGCTGGGGAGAGGGCGCGATGAAGGGCGGGACGAGAAAGCGGTCAGGGCTTGGCGGAGAGGAGACTCCGGGTCTGTGCTCATGTTCGAAAGGAGCAAAATGTGTCCCCAAGATTGTGTGTGTCTTGGCAGCCTTCTCGGAAAGAAGCCAGTTCAGCTACTGAAATGATCTCGAGCGAGCCGGGCAGGCTGAAGAAAACTTTGCATGTTAAGTAGTTGCTCCATCACAGAGGAGGGAAAGTGTCAAAAGGGGTCGTGGCGCGCCTTTCGGGAGCCGTGCGGGCCGGGCTCGCGGGACGCGGCGGGCGGCGGGCGGCGGGCGGAGCGCGGGGTCCGCCCTGCGCCCGGGTCCCCGTCCCGCGAGCGATCAGAGGCTCTGGGTGCGCCCTGCCGGGGCTGGGGGCGAAGGGAGCCGAAATCTCAGAGGTTTCTCTTCTCTCCCTGCAGCCCCAACCTATGGCCCTGGGACACCTGAGTCTTTAAAACACACACACACACACACACACAATTCCATGCATGAGATGAAAATTACCGAGGGAATGAAGAAATAAGAGGTTCTCTGCGGGGAGGCGTTTTTGTTTTGCTTTTATATGGATATTTCTGTTCTAGTCACTATCTCTGGGAAAAATAGCTTCCGCACCTCACAGGGCAATTTACTTTGGGTTATTTTTCCACATGGAAATCGAATGACTTCAGTGGCATTTAACCCAAATATCAGACAATCTTTCCCATGACAACAGATGGTGATATCAACGGGGCAGCAGTTGTGAGGTCAGCAGTTGACAGTCAGGAACTGGATATCCACCAGAACTCGATTCGGCTGTGTATGGGCAACGTTGAACATAATGAGTCAGAAGCAACATCTTCGCAAAAACATGAACTATAACCAGCTATTATTGCTGGGTGAAAGCTGATTTTAAGGGAGATTGTCAATTTGGCAAGCAAATCACTTTAAATGAAGTGTTGCAAGGGCTGCAAATGGACAGACCAAGCTCTTCGATGCCAGAGGAGAGAAATGCTAAAAACCAGCCGTTAAAACAATAGAAAAATAAGGCTGGACTCTTGTGCCTGTCTGGAGGGCACTGGGACCCAGGCAAACGGGGAGGTGATATTGTGTAACTGGGCATGGAAAGCCGCCCAGCTTCTAAGCTAGCTGGCTGAAGTCTGCTCACCAACCTGCCTGCAGAGCTGGGGAAAATCACTAATAATTTCAAAAATGTGTTTTCATGCCATGCCATTTAGGAGCTTTTTCTCCACCGTGCAAGGGGGCGGGGGAAGGAGGGCAATGTAAGTGATGTGTGTGCTTTTATACTTAACCAAGGGCCTCTGCCTCCCGGCCACGCTTTAAAAATCTTTCTAAGCTGTGTTTTACTAATAAGTGGTGTCCAAGAAGCCAGATAAAAATCCACTCACAAATGCTCGGTTCTGCAGAGACCGAGATGACAGTGTAAACACGGATGGGAAAACCAAATAGTTCTGTTGTCAGGGGCGCTTAAACAATTAGGAGAACCTGTAATATGAGACCTTTCCCCCTGGGGTCTGCTCTTGGTACTTTCTCAACAAACTGTACACAGCAAAACGGCGGATGTTTACATATATACATTAAAGAAAGGGCAAAAAGAGTTTGTTATTTAACCAAAGTTGTCAGTTATGTTCAGTCCTGGAACAAATAGGTGGTTGTAATTTTAAAATCTATCGATTTGCAAAGGTTCCTTAACAAAATGAAATGTTCCCTTGAGGTGAGAAAATTTTTCTTAGTTGGCCTCGTTCTTGGAGGGCAAGACCCTCATCTCCGTCCTCCTTTGGGGCCTAGGAAACCTGTGCTCCTCAGAAGCTGGAGCCTTCCTCTTCACCCTCCCATTCGCCTTGCTTTACTTCCAAGTCTCCTGGCCGCCCCACCTCGCCTCTCGCAGGTGTCTGCTCCGTTTACATTGTCCCCCATCTCCTCCCCTCCCAGAGCCCTTTCTTCTTTGCCCCCACTGGCTTCTCTCCCCCTCGGCAGCCTCATCTCTCAGCTTCCCCGGCCTCACCTCTCCTCCCCTCCCCTCCTCTCCCTTCTCGTCTCGGCCTCTCCCCTTCCCCGTCGGCGCTCCCCGTCCCCTCCCCCGTCCCCGCCGCCTGCCCGGCCTCTCCTCTCCTCCCCTGACGCCCTCCCGGGCCTCTCCTCTTCTCTCCCTACAGCCTCGCCGCCCCACAACAGGAAGCCCGACCCCGGCGGCGGCCCGAGCGCGGAGGAGACACCGGGGCCCCGGGCGCAGCCGGTCCCCGAAACCCAACGGCGGCCGCGCGCAGTCGAGGCCGCTCCCCGCGCCTGGTCGGACCTGCGGCGCCGGAAGCCCCCCACGCCCGCCGAGAACCGGGCCGGCTTCCGGGAGGCCGCGCGCGCGCCCGCCGACCCGCCGAGCGCGCGCCTCGCGCAGGCCGAGAACCGCGCGTCACCGCGCCGCGCGCCCGCCCTGGAGGACTCCCCGCGGCGCGCGCGCTCCCGGCAACCGCGCCTCCCGGCCGCACGGGCCCCCGCGCGCGCCGCCGAGGCCCCCGCCGACCCCGCCTACCTCAACCGGCCGCGCGCAGCCGCCGCGCCGCTCCCGGAACCCGCGCCCGCGCCGCCGCCGAGCCCGCCGCGGAGGGAGGACGCCGAGCCAGGCGCCGAGCTTTGCGCGCGCGCCTGCGGGGCGGACCTGGACGTGCGCGAGTCCTACTGCGCCAGCGAGTTCGGTGAGCCCCGCCCGCAGCTCCTCCCGGGCCCGGGCGGCCGAGCCCTGGCCGCTGGGCGAGCCTTTCCGAGCCGAGGGAGCCGGGCTGTGCACCGGGATCCCTAAGCCAAACCCTAGAGAAACCCACCCGCTCGGTCCTGCAGGCCCCAGAGCCGTGTGGACTATTTCGTCATTTGTTAAAAACGCTCTGGGGAGAGAAAGAGAAGTGAGCGATATGCATTTCTCCAAACTCTTTGTTTTTTGAAAGCAGCAGTGAACGGAATCGTGCATGATGTGGACGTGCTCGGCACAGGGATCCGGCTGGTGACTCTGCTGGTGGACCGGGACGGGCTGTACAAGATGAGCCGCCTGTACATCACTCCGGACGGGTTTTTCTTCCGAGTCCACATATTAGCCCTGGACTCCTCCAGTTGCAATAAGCCATGTCCAGAATTTAAACCTGGTATTGAAACCGTCCTCAGTGACCCTTTTATATTTAAGACACCATTGAATATGCCACAGCCTGATCTCTATCAGTAACTTTTATGGGGAGAGGGGTATTCTTAGAATTTAGACGAGAGGTATTATTTCAGCCATTCTGGGATTTAAATTCCATCAGCGAACACCTTCCTCCCGCGCCACCAGCTAAAGATGGGAACTGCACGGACTGGCACAAAAACAGGCACTCACTCAGTAAATATTTGTGGACAAATGGAGGGAGTGGGGAGACACCGTTGCCAGAAGGGATGCCTAAGGGGCTAGTTAAACTGATTGTAGAAAAGCCTTTTGGGGGGCGGGTGCTGCGCACTGCCACGTCTTCCTAGAGATGTGCTCGGGGAATCCTCCTGATATGTTGTGATTAGGAACCTTGTTCCTAGTGTTGGCTGTTTACAGGCTGGGTAATCTGATTATTTTATAAAGGTCACTAGGCTGTTTCTATCCTGTTGTTTGAGGGTTAAATAAATGTCTCAGGTGCAACATGTACCTCAGATAACAGATTCAAACAGGCGTATTCTTAAAAAGTCCTTACTACATTTTCGCATTGTTTCATGGCATTTTAAAGATACTGTGAATTTACATTTGGCCTTTTTTTTCCCCCCCAGGCAGCAGGTATATTGTGATGGGCCACATCTATCATAAGAGAAGGCAGCTACCTACAGCTCTGCTTCAGGTCCTGAGAGGGCGCCTCCGACCCGGAGATGGACTAGTCAGGAGCAGCAGCAGCTATGTGAAAAGATTTAACCGAAAAAGGGATGGGCAAGTGCAAGGAGCAGCTCACACCCAATGCATTTGAAACATACCAGCCTGGCTCTTCTGGATCCTTAAGAGACTTGGAATTCAGCAACAAGACGCGAAAGGCCTAGCATCACATAATGGGGTTTTTCCTTTAGTATAGAGCACACAGCTCCTTTATGAATTAGCAGCAAAGTGCTGACTCTAATCTTGAAGTGGTCACTTTCTTATTTACACAGTGCTTCTTAAATGGTAGGCTTCTGAGCTCCAGTGGCAAAGTTATTCACCTGTAGTGCCAGTCATTCCCACAGTGCAGATAACTGACCTGTCCAGTTAACAGATCATTGCTTCGTGTTGTTTGTTAATTATTTTAATTTAAATACATTCTTCAGTAGAAATAGTTCACAAAAACATTTCCTCGGTTTTAAATATACAGTTCTTGAATAGTTTATATCATGTATCAAACCAAATTTTATACTAAAACTGTCACATTTTGAATTCTGTACATAAAAGTAAGTGCACTAGTCAGACGCAGGAAAGGTCAGTTAGATCACATTTAGATCAAACAGAGCCCAAGACAAGTATTAAAGTTTTACACCTAAAGAGGACTGATGGGCTTAATTCAGGCAAACAAGTTGTTTGTTCAAACAAATGTTCCTGATGTACCAAAATATAAGATAGTTTATTTCCATGCCTTCCTGCTTCTAAAACCATGTTTTGTGCCATACTGGCAGCTATCTCAGTGCCAAACATATTCTGGGTGTATCTGATGTCATTTTTCTATTAAGACCAAGTATCATGTTTGTGTTTGTAAAGCAGTAAATCTTGCCTTGAAATCAGATCTTGGATGCACCTGGTTTTTTTTAGCCTCACTGAGCCCCAAAAGGTTTGGGGGAAAAAAAGTATTTCTCAAATGTACTCCAGAAACTCTGGAACTGATATTTAATAATAGCTTGTAAGCATATGACTTTCAAAAGTTTTCCAGTTGGCTTGAAAAGATTTAATCACTGACTTTAATATCGATTTTATACCTGAGTCCACAAAGACGTTAATTTTTTCAGAAGACCAAGCTGTGCTTCAGTTAATATGAAACTGTGAATGAAGACACTGATAATCCATGGTTGAAGATTACTGCCTAAAGAAAGGGAAAAAAGGAGCTGCACTAAGGAGAGAAAAACAGCCCATTTGGTCTCAAAGGAGATGCACTCAAGAGCTCAAGTTGTGTCATTGGTCTGTAATGACACAGAGTCTTTAATTGCCTTGCAGGAGCCCTCTCTCTCTCTATATATAGATATATATGTACAGGATGTCACACAGACTTCACAGCATAAGATTTGACATCTGATTGACATGGGAACACTGTAACCTTGTTTGTCCCAGAGGGCAAAAAAGGTAAAGCTTTAACTGAAGGATTTTTATACAATTTGCCCAAAATGAATCTTGCCCAAACTTATTAAAAATTGTACTAGAATTGCTTCTTGAAAATCAAGTGCATGACTGCATTAACCATTGGCAGTAGATTAGAGTATGCAGTAAAACGAAGGACTTCTGGGTTAGTTTTCTTTAGGATAAACATTAACTAAGATATAAGTAGTACCAGCCATAAAAATCAAAGCCGAATATTTAAATGTCAAATGCCTAAGTGGTGATCCTGAGTAATAGGGGGAAATTATAAAATGGCCAACTAGATACATTATGTGTTGGATGGTCAGATGTTGGAGCACAAAGAGAAGTGCTCTGGTTTAAAAGAGAGAAAAAAAAAATCGCTTTTTTATAAGCCTAAGGGTTAGGGTTTGATTAGATTGCTTTGATAATGCTCAGTTTCTAAGAAGTTTTTGGAAACACAAAAAGTGCCAAAACTGTGATAACTGGGGATCACATGGTTAGTATGTACACCTTGGCAAACACAAGCAGGCCAGCTTTTAGAACTGCCTTGTTAGGATTAAGGCCATCATTCAAGACCAGGTTTGCAATGAAAGATGAGTGAGGCTCCAATGAGGCAGAACCAGTGGTGCACGTGAGGATATGCAGGGGAGGGAGGGGACACACTGCTAAGTCCGTGTGTGGCAAAAAAGTTTAAGAATCATCTCAATATTTGGTCGGTACCTGGGATGCAATCTTTTAATGGAAAGTTTTAACACATAAATTCACTGTAGTTTCTAATCCTTTTGTATTGTTGACAGATTTTCCTTTGCACATGGGTTCGTGCTCCAAAGACTAAAGAATCACGTGCACAAGTCCCACATCAATAAAATACTCTGCAGCCTTCAAGAGTAATTCACCACATTCCTCCAGAACTCAAGAGGAAAGAAGTGTTTTTCTTTTGGTAGGGAAAGGTCTATAAAACGTAGACACTCTTTCTCTTTTTAGTACTAGCTTTTTACTGCCTTTAAAAGATATCATTTGGCACTGTTAGTTTTGAAATCATTTTTAAGGTTGATCAAACAGGTATATGCAGACACTTAAAAAAACTGACCCAAATACTTACAACGTATAACTTCAACTTCAGGGACAAGGCTTTAGCATTTTAAAATTAGAGTACTTACTTGTTTAGTTGAATTTGTTCCAAACTGGATCAAGGGGGGGGGATGTGATCTTTTAAGAAATGTCTTTTTTTGGTATCTCATTCTAAGTATCTAGAAATACATCAGAATATTTCAAATTATTAAAAATTCTTCCTCCAAGTACTAGTAAGACATTGCTTTGCCTGTAAGAGACCACCATGTTCACTTTAAGGATGGGAAATCTGAGACTTATGCATAATGGCCTCATTCAAGAAGCTAAATGTATACATTTAAAAAACGTTCCCAGACTGGCTCTTTAGTATCAGAAACACACAAAGATGCAGGGAGTTTGCCTAAAAAATGAGGAGAAATAGAGAACTTTTAATTGCAGATTCCATGAAGGCAGATTCCGAACAACAGTGAATCTCAGCGTCTCTTAGTAACACTCCAGGCCACTTGAGATATAAAAAGGTAATTGTTTTACTTCAGCAAATATCTCTGAAAGTTCACAATTTTCCAAAACTACTGCAGGACATTACCTAAAATATGAATGCTGCGTAATTTGGGTAGGAGAAAAAAGCCTTACCGAAATTATGAAAACGCTTTTTATGAAATGATTTCAAGGACTGTGAGTTCGGCAGCTGAAATACAACAAGCACTGAAAATACTTTTAGCAAAAGAAATCTATTGATGTAAGTTAAATATATTTGCAAGTCCAAAGACTGGGTAGAAAAATCCTAGCAATATAACAAATGTGCATTTCTACTACCTGGCTTACCAAATATTATTATTACACAGTTGTAATATGTATATTTTATTGAGTAGCAGAAGCCTGTCAAATACTTAGAGAACAACAGCTTTGGGAACTCATTATGTGTTCTAGGAATGCATGTTTTTCCAAATATTACTTTTGAAAGACAAAAGCTCTATAGTAATAAAACTATAAAATGTCTACGTATTTATATGGTGATAAAAATTGCAGAAGACTCTATACTATTAAATATACATATGAAATTAACATCTTCCTGGTCTGAGCAGTCCCATAAAATTTACCTTTTTTATACAATTTGGCAGTGCCAACATCTACAGAAAATATTAACCAACCAACCATTGTTTCATCAGAAAGTGCACCAAATCCAATGTCAAAAACATTACTTTATTTTTCTAGGATGAAATGTCCTATTACGTACAAAAAGAATTGCTGTTTAAATTTGCCACAATCTGTTAAAAACATAGCAATCTGTTGCCTACAGGTAGGAAAGTTCTTGCCGCAACAAGTTTTAAATGATTAAGCCCATATATATATCTATATCTATATATATGAATAAATAGTACAGAAATACTGTGACGTGATGAGATGCAGAATAATTTTATAATTCATTTAAATGTATGATTCTTGCATCAGCACAGTGCATACAATATGTAACATTTTTTAAAAACTAAAAGGACAAAGTAACCTATATGACTACTTCCATGTTAATATTTTAAGCAAAAACTTGATTTCCATGTTTTCAATATTGAGCAATTAGTCTCTTTAGTTTGTAAGCATAGGTTTAAGTGACATTTTTATGTACAAAAGGAATGGGCTTCATTAGATAAAATTAACCCAGAATAACTTGTACACCTGAGCCTGTAATAATAAGAAAGAATCGGGAACTGTAGCAACGTCTTTCTTTTAAGAAACTAAGGTCCAGGAAAGGTTTTGCATAGCAGGGTGATATTAAACAAAAGGAAACTTTTGAAAAAACAATAATTAGATAAATTCCAGAATTTGGTAGGACAAAGCTAATAAGAATTAGTGCAAAATCTAGTAAAATCTTTGCAAAGCTGCATAAACCAACTATGGCAGATCTTACAGAAGCTCTTAGTACAATGTAGAAATACAACGTGTAAGGTTAGAACACGGAAAGGAAAAACATGCAAAATACACCTTCTTCTGATGTTTCCACTTCTTTGCCTACTGCTCACACTACTTTTTCTTATGTGGAAAGAAACCCTAAATAATCAACAAATACAAAAAGGATGAAGTCATCTTAAAAAAAAAAATGCCCTTCACGAAAAATAAAGAGCGGTCTGTAACTGATAATCTGCCTGGTATCATATAAAATATAGATGAAGGCAATGTGTATTTTGTCACATTACCTTTTTTATTAATGTGATCAATTGATGCAACAGGATTAGCACCCCTGTAGATTTTTCTTCGATGTGATAGCAGTGGGCTGGGAATGATAAAATGAAGGACCAATACTACCCTGCAGAAATCCAGGTGCAATCAGATCCTTCTGCCACTTTTTTTTTTTATCTTGCAGCCCTCCCTTTCCCCTTAAAGGCTTACAGATAATCATCAGCGCACATTCAAAGACACCATCTGTGGGAGAAAAATTATCTCCATTTATTTTGTTTCATATACATCCATAGTTGAATTTTAATACAAAAAGAAAAAAAATTAGAATCTGACAAATGTTTACAAACAAGATACCTTCAAATAGATTTTACTCATTTTAGCCTGGTGCAGCGTAAATGACAAATTGTATTGTTATATTCAAGGCAACAGAGTCTGTAGTCCAGGACCACTTAGCCCAACCTTTATGCAAGCTTAATTTTTATCTACCATGAACAATAAACTCATTGTTGATTCCCAGTTTTGTGTGTGTGTGCACATGTGTACATAGCAGCTCCTTTCATAGAAAGAAAAGACATCTAGAGGTCGTCTTGTACTTTTACCTACAGGAATCATAAGATACAGAATGGATTACATGTAACCAGGGCTGGATTTTATAAGAAAAAATAATTAGCTGACAAATGAGGGCAGCAATAAAAAAGCGTCTTTTTTGCAACAATAAATAAATACAGTCGAAAGTTTTCTGTGAGACTCTAAACCAGCTTCTTCACTGAAGAGCAGAGGTGGCATTTCCATGGAGTTACACTTGACCCCATATTATCTTTTTTTCTTGCTTGCTTGCTTGCTTTTTTTTTTTTCCAATAAAGTTTTCCCGTTTCTGCCACAATAGTAAAACCATTTGATCTTGACAAGATAATGGTGTCGTTGACTTTGCTTTTCCCTTGTCCGTTGGACAAAATTGGCCAAGAATATAATTGGACTGTTATGACCAATAAAAACGAAGTTTAGGTCAAGTCTTGTCAGGATAACCTGACTAAAAACATCTGGCTCCTTAATTTAAAACAGTTCAGACAACCAGATTCTTGCTGTGTTTTACGTTAGGTTAACACGCTGAACTTTAAGAAGCTGCAGACTGCAGTTTGTTGTTATGAGACCTACAGAATACAGAAAAAAGGGAACAATTAAGCACCCTTCATTTTTCAGAACAATGATGCTTTATGTGGATGCCAAGGTCAGTCTGTCTGGGGAAAGCAGCCATGTTCTTTCATTCACCCTTGGCAAGCAAATATATGAGAATAAGTAAGACATTTTTAATCTATAATATTTAAAAATTTTTACTGTACACTAAACATGATAATTCACTAGAAAATGCCAATATTTAATTTTATTTATTTATTTTTTGCTTTTTAGGACTGCACCCACGGCAATATGGAGGGTCCCAGGCTAGGGGTCCAATCGGAGCTACAGCCACCAGCCTACACCACAGCCACGCAGGCTCCAAGCCGTGTCTGCGACCTACACCACAGCTCATGGCAACGCCAGATCCTTAACCCATTGAGCGAGGCCAGGGATCAAACCCACAACCTCGTGGTTCCTAGTAGGATTTGTTACTGCTGCACCACGACAGGAACGTCAATGCTGATATTTTAAAAAAAAACGGATATATTTGTCCAATACAACATTTTTAGCCGAAGGGACAAATAGAGACATTTACAGAAGCATCACCAATGTGTGTGTATGCATGTGTGCTAATTTACTTGAATTGGGGAATATGAAGGAAAACAAAACGTTAAAAGAAGAGAGAAGTATTAAAATCACATTCTTCTATTAAATTCCAGAAAGTGTCCTTTCTAGTTTCACAGTTTTATTCACAACTTTCATTAGTGAACCAAATTACTGTACAGTTATCAAATATGTTCTACTGCAATAGTGTATATAAATACAGTATTCCAGGAGTTTACAATTCTTAAATACACCGTTCAACATGGCTGCTGGAGTAAACCGTTCACTACTATACATTCTTTTTTGTAAACATTAAAAAATTGTATTAACTAATTTGAACCAGGGGTAGGGTAATTCTGAATTAGGTAATCACGTGGTACAATAAAAGAAAGAGGGACCCCAAATATCCAGTTCTGATTCCAGTTAAAAATTCAGACTAAAGATATCACAATCTGTAAAAAAAGAAAACATGGATGATATAAATGATGAATTATAACAAAGAACAGTTATGAAAATAATGCTGGAGATCATAAATTAAAAATGCAGAAAATATGGCAAAGGAAATACTGGAAACCTATAACTAAATAAAATTTTTTTTGTGTGTGTGTTTTTAGGGCCAAACTCGTGGCATATAGAGGTTCCCAGGCTAGGGGTCTAATCGGAGCTGTAGCTGCTGGCCTATGCCACAGCCACAGCAACGCCAGATGCGAGCCGTGTCTGCGACCTACACCACAGCTCAGGGCAACACTGGATCGTTAACCCACTGAGCGAGGCCAGGGATCAAACCCACAACCTCATCGTTCCTAGTCGGATTCGTTAACAGCTGCACCACAATGGGAACTCCCCAAAGTTTTTTGTTTTCTTGATTTGCTTCTTTATTTTCCTAGAGCACATCCTAAAATAACTTGCTAAGAAAGGATGCATAGGAAGGAGGCCCTTTCTGAATCCTGATGTAACTGGAAAACGCACTTATTCTGGCTCTATTCTTGACTGTTTGGCTGGACAGAGACTTCATTTTTCCTCGAACTTTTTTTTTTTTTTTTGCTCCTTTTCACTGCATATGGAGGTTCCCAGGCTAGGGATCGAACTGGAACTGTAGTCACTGGCCTACGCCACAGCCACAGCAATGCCAGATCCGAGCCGAGTCTGTGACCTACACCACAGCTCATGGCAACGCCTGATCCTTAACCCACTGAGTGAGGCCAGGTATCGAACCTGCATCCTCACCGATGCTAGTTGGGTTGGTCACCCGCTGCACCACGATGGGAACTCCTTCCTCAAACCTCTGGATTTATTCCTCCATAATCCTCTAGCATTCCATGTTGTTAGAGAACAATCTGACACCAGTCTAATACCTGCTACTTTATCGCCTGTTTTATCCTCTTTAGGAGCTTTCAGAAGAGCTTCTTCATCCTGGGCTTCTGGAAACGTCACGGTGATGCCTATGTGCGGGGTGGGTCTTTTCCCACTTGTCCATCATTCCACAATCCCCGCCACCGCGCTGTCTCCCTATCTCTGTCTCACCAGAATGTAAGCTCCACAGAAAGCAGGAATTCTTTTTTTTTTGGCCAAGCTGGAAGCATGTGGGAGTTCCCAGGCCAGGAATCAAACCTGTGCCACAGCAACAACCAGAGCCGCCGCAGTGAAAATGGCAGATCCTTAACCTACTGCGCCACAAGAGAACTCGGAATTTTGTTTTACTTGTTGCTATATTCGGTATCTGACACACAGCAGGGGCTCAATAACCAGTTTTTGAATGAATGAATGGTTTTGTCTGGATATGAAGTCTTGTGCCTCTCACCAGCTCAGGAAAATTTTCTTGTATTAGTAGCTTTTTGATAATTTCCTCTCCTCTGTCTTCTCTGCTCTTTCTGAAATTTCCATTAAGTGAATATTGGATACTCTGTAAATTTTTTTCTTTCATATTTTTCATCTCCTTGTCTTTATGTTCTTTACATTGAGAGAATTCCTTGATTTTTAACTTTCAATGTGTGCAATAAATTTAAAACTTTTTCCAGTTACTCTTTTTCTCAGAATGTTCTTTATTCCTAATATCCTCTTCACCATTTTGCAGATGAAATATCTTCTAAAATTTCTTTTGGGACATGATTTAGAGGCTTGTTTTGTTTTCTTTAAAAGTTCTCTTTTGTTCCCCCTGGAATCTTTTTTTGTTTTTTTACACCTTGATCCTTCTTCTTTATACTGCAGGCTTTCCTTATGCATCTGGAGGTCCTGCTCATAGTCCCTTCTTAAGAAGAGTAAATAAACAGACCAGATAGGAGCCTAGAGAACTCTGAGCATGTGTTTACAGCTTACTGACTGGCAGGCTTTTATTTATTTATTTATTTATTTATTTATTTAATCTTTTTTGGCTGCTCTGCAGTGTATGGAATTGCCAGGCTAGGGATCAGATCCAAGCTGCAGTTGTGACCTATGGAGGATCCTTAACCCACTGTGCTGGGCTGGGGATCGAACCTGTGCCCCAGTGCTCCAGAGATACTGCCAATCCCACTGAGCCACAGCGGGAACTCCAACACCACTGCATTTTAGAGCTGCATAATTCTCTGTTGTAGGGCTGTCTATGCATTGTAGGATGTTTAGAGCATCTAGGGCCTCTGCCTATTAGATGCCAATAGCACGTGCTGCCTCCAATTGAGACAGACTGCAAGGTCTCCAGGCGCTGCCAAATAGCCCTGCTGGGGTGGGCGTGGGCACCTGACCCTGTTGGCAGCCAGTCCTTCAGCTAGCAGGGGCTTTTACTCTGGGTCCAATTCTCTTCCGTCTACTCCAGTTCTGCTTTCCGGCTCTGTGGGCTTCCTACAAAGGTCTGCACAAGGGGTTGGGGAGGGTGACTGGCCCGCATTTGCACCCTCAGTTAACCCCTCTCCTTTTCTACTATCTGGGGTCCTTCTAGTGGGCAGGCTGTTGCCTCTGCCGAGGGGCCCGCTGGGAAGAGTCCGGCTGCGGCTCACCTGCCTCCTTGTCCACGTGCTGTGCGCTGTGCGTATTTTAGAATCTGCTGAACTCTCATCAGCCAACTAACTTCTACCATATTCTTTTCGCTACACAAAAAGGGATAAAAAGTTTACCCCTTTTTACTCCCTTATTATTATTTTCCTGGGGACTCTGTTGTATTAAATCAGTCCTCTTCCATTTTAAATTTGACAGATAACGGGTTGATAGGTAGGCAAGGATAAAAACAGGAAAGCTTCAGACATTTTGTGACGTCTCTCGGTTTGTGGTCTATACCGCCTGTCTGCCTGCTTTAGCTCCTCGCTCACAGTTTCTGATTCCTTTCCTGAGCAGGTGATCGGATACTTCGGTCTCTCTTGACCTCACTTTCAGTTTACACAAACTGACTCTAAAGTCCAACGCTTGATCCACCTGGTGACAGGAGGAGAAGGGAAACGAAACGCCCTACAGATCTTCCTCAGAGAAGCTGGAATGCGGAGTGCCTTGGGAGCTCCTTAGCTAGTCCAGCTGCCCCTGCCCCAGCCCAGCCAAGGCTATCTGCCAGCTGCTGGGTGGGGGATGGTGAATAAGGAATCTCAGGGCTACAGAGAGGTGGCAGCACTCTAAGAAGAGGGAGAGAGGCCTCTGTGAGAGAGAAAGAAGCCATGGGCTTGGGATGGAGTGGGTGCTGAGGTTCAGAAACAGAAGGCACGAAGGTCATGGAAAGCTGCTCAGTGCTTTTACGTTATTAGAGGTTCAAAGAAAAGGACTGTAGACTTAGATTAAAGTCTAGTTTTGCCCACAGAAAAATAAAACATTTCCTGATTTCAAAGATACAGCAAACGTGAATGAAAGAGAAAGTGCTAAAACCCCTTCCTCATGCTCTTCCTCTGCTTCTACCCTAGAGAACAGTCACTGTCAACTCATGAGAGCAAGAACTTTTACTGCCTTTAAAGAGAGCATCTTACTTTCTGTAAGTACCGATAAATACTTTTTGAATTTTAAAAAATGACTCTTGGAGTTCCCACTGTGGCTCAGTGGAAACAAGCCCAACTAGTATCCATGAGGATGTGGGTTCGATCGCTGGCCTCGCTGAGTGTGTTAAGAATCCCGTGTTGTCACACGCTGCGGTGAAGGTTGCAAAAGTGGCTCGGATCTGGCATTGCTGTGTCTGTGGTGGAGGCCGGCAGCTGCAGCTCCGATTTGACCCCTAGACTGGGAACTTCCATACGCCTCAATGAGGCCCTAAAAGAAAAAAAGACTAATTTTAAGTAATTTCTCATGGCCGAGTCTGGCCACTTATCCTTGCCAATGTACCATAATGCTACAGTCTTGATTTTCTTCCTTTCTTTCTTCTTCTTTTTTTTTTTTTTTAAAGATTCTTGACTTTCAGGTTTACTATAAACCACACTGGCCAATTTCTTAGGACATTATGAAGAGTCTGAGGAACGGAATTAATTCAGAGCACTGAACACATCTCTTACCTGCTAGCCTTGAATCCTTTCAATTTCTGTACAAAGAATGATTCAAGAACTTCTGCACATTGGTAAAAAGGGGAGTCACTGGGATTGTAGTAACGACAATTATCAAAAATTTTGGTCATATCTGCTACAAACTCCGTCAACTTTTCATAGTATCTTCTTTGTACTCTCTCTTCCATAGTGGCAAGGTCTTAAAAACAAAAAACGTAAAAGATTTTCAAGGCTTTAAGGTTGTTCCAGTGTGACTACTGCCCGTAGTTCTGACAAACATAAACACATCTATCCTTCCATGGTACCAAGATGGTACCAGTGAAGACTATTTAGCGATTCATGAAGAAAATATGGGCATTTTTCTAATGTTTTTGAATTGGGGTCTAAAATACACATCTTGGCTATTTTTAAGAAGGATCTTTTACTTTCAGTTAACTACAGAGAACAGCTCATATTCTCCCTCTATGTATCTCTGAATACATTTACGTACCTTTAGAAAGTATTCAATAGTTAAAGCCTAGATCTGCTTAAAGCCTAGAGCTGCTCTGTAACGTTCATTCTTCTTTCAACAATATGTCTAGAGGACCTGTTTTATTTTTATGTACACACATAAGATGCTGTTCATCCTGGTAGTATTAAAAAAAAGAGGAGGAGTTCCTGTTGCGGGTCAGCGGTAACAAACCTGACTAATATCCATGAGCACACGGGTTCAATTTCTGGCCTGGATCAGTGGGTTAAGGATCTGGTGTTGCCATGAACTGTGGTGTGGGTTGCAGATGTGGCTTGGATCTGGCGTTGCTGTTGCTGTGGCTGTGACGGGCAGCTGCAGCTCTGATTTGACCCTTAGCCTGGGAACTTCCATACGCTGCGGGTGTGGCCCTGAAAAGACAAAGCAAAAAAAAAAGAAAAAGAAAAAGACAGGAAAATATTCTACCTCTTCAAGGAAAGAATTTTGGTTAAATAAGTTTCGCATATTCAATTTATAGACTATGGAAAGCCACTAAAATCATATTATTAAAGAATAATGACATAGGAAGATGACTGCCAGACACAAACATTTACTATGGTCTCAATTTTTTAGACATACACATAACAACACCCCAAAATGTGACCACGTTCAGTGAGGAAAAGAGCGAACTTACTTTTATTTCCTGAATTTTCTATAATCACACTACTTTTGTGTGTGTGTGTGTGTTTGTCTTTTAGGGCCGCACCCGTGGCACATGGAGGTTCCCAGGCTAGAGGTCTAATCGGAGCTGCAGCTGCCGGCCTACGCCACAACCACAGCCACAGCAATGCAGGATCCAAGCCACGTCTGTGACCTACACCACAGCTCATGGCAACATTGGATCCTTAACCCACTGAGCGAGGCCAGGGACTAAACCGACATCCTCATGGATACTACTTGGATTCCTAACCGGCTCAACCACAATGGGAACTCCCAATATAATCATGCTATTTTTAGAGATTATTCAAATGTAAAATATGTATAGTGACTAATTTCTTCTACCCTCAACATCAGGAGAAGAGAGTAAATGGCTACTTATTTATTTATTCATTTCCCCAAAGATAAGTCCTCATTTATCTCTTCTTCATATTTCTCCATCTTTTTTTTTTTTTTTGTCTTCTTGCCTTACCTAGGGCTGCACTCGCGGCATGTGGAGGTTCCCAGGCTAGGGGTCTAACAGCCGGCCTTCGCCACAGCAATGTGGGGTCTGAGCCGTGTCTGCAACCTACACCACAGCTCACGGCAACATCGGATCCTTAACCCACTGAGCAAGGCCAGGGATCGAACCCGCAACCTCATGGCTCCTAGTCGGATTCATTAACCACTGAGCCATGACAGGAACTCCTATATTTCCCTATCTTTGATGTTGTCAAACACAATCTTTTTCTTTTTTTTTTTTAAACTCTAGTTGAACTTTCTTTTTAAAAATTTTACATTTTATTTTTAAATTGGAGATATAATTGACAAAGAATACTGTATTATTTCTATGTATACAACACAACGATTTGATATGCATACATACTGAGAAATGATCGCCACAATACGTTTGTTTAACATACATCAACACACAGTTATAAACTGTTTCTGGTGATGGGAACTTTTAAGATCTACTCTCCTAGCAACTTCCAAATATACAATAAAAACCCTTCCCACTTAAAAAATGCTTAGTAGCATTCCTGTTGTGGCTCAGTGGGTTAAGTAGCCAACAGAGTGTCTGTGAGCATGTGGGTTTGATCCCTGGCCTTGCTCAGTGCATTAAGGATCTGATGTTGCTGTGACCTGTGGTGTAGGTCACAGATACGGTTCAAATCCGATGTTGCTGTGGTGTAGGCTGGCAGTTGCAGCTCTGATTCAGCCCCTAGCCTAGGAAAAATGCTTAGCTGGTCCTGGTAATATTTTCATCAGCTAGAGCTAATCTTTTGGCAGTTATTTATTTACTTTTACTGTTTTGCTTTTTAGAGTTGCACCTGTGGCATATGGAAGTTCCCTGGCTAGGGATCAAATGCCAGATCTAACTATGTCTGCGACCTACACCAAAGCTCCCGGCAATGCCGGATCCTTAACCCACTGAGCAAGGCCAGAGACTGAACCCGCATCCCTGTGGATACTAGTCGGGTTTGTTTCAGCTGAACCACAATGGAAACTAGGCAGTTTTAGAAGCTTTTAATTTTTTTTTTGGCTGTACCCACAGAATGTGGAAGTTTCCAGGGCCAGGAACTGAACCTGTGTCATAACCAGTGACCCAAGCCACTGCAGAGACAATGCCAGATCCTTAACTTACTGCTCCACAAGAGGACGCCTGGAAGTTTTGATCTATTTTTTTTTTTTTTTTTAATCTTTTTGGGCTGCACCCTTGGCATATGGAGGTTCCCAGGCTAGGGGTACAATCGGAGCTGTAGCTGCCAGCCTAGCCACAGCCACAGCAACACCAGATCTGAGCCGCCTCTGTGACCTATACCACAGCTCACAGCAATGCCAGATCCTTAACCCACTGAGTGAGGCCAGGGACTGAACCCGTGTCCTCTTGGATGCTAGTCGGGTTCATTAACAGCTGCGCCATGACGGGAACTCCAGTGTTTTAATTTTTATAATTTTTTTGGCAGATGAATATCTCCAACCTGTAGCTGTTCATCTTAATACAATCACTGTAATCATTTGTGGCTGTTATTAATATCATCACCGCCCCCCGCCACCCCCGGCAATGAGGCTATATTGGATTTCTACCCTTGCTCTCTTTCAGCAAAAGATAAGGAAGAGGTGACTGGAAAGATAAGAGAGGCTCAAAAAGCCTCCAATCCATCCACTGATTTCATTCTTCATGTAGCTATTTAATGCTCTGCTCATCCGCTGACTCATACACTTCTCTGCTGATGGCTATTTATTTCATTTTCAGTACTTTCACGATTATAAACACTGCTGGGATGAACAACATACTTGTGCACACTTAACTCCCAAGAAATGAAACTGCTGGGTCCAAAGGTGTGCACATCTGAATTTTAAGACGTACTCCCAATTTATCCCACAAATGACCATACCCATTTAGACTCCCACCAGTCCTCCTCAACATAGCCTCATGATATATCAACAGTATGGATGATAAATGAAATATCTGCTGAGACTTCTGGAAAAACCCCACATTCAACTCAGGCACTCACCCATAGGTTCCTTTATAACACCATAGTAATCTGGTGCATCGTTAGGATCCACTGGTTCCAGGAAAGGCCATGCCATCTTATGGGCCTGGAATGAAAAGAAAAAAAAGGCACCATTATGGTCAGGTGGAAAAAACTCCATTTAAGTTTCCCATTGGACTTGAAAAGCCAGTTTTAAGCTTGACAGATGAAACTATTTATACTTAAATGCTTTTTGCTCTATTCACAAATTATCTCAGATGGGCAAACTTTGTAATAACGGTTCTCAGAAAGAGGCCTGGACGCCGGCGTGCAGTGCGGACGGGGGTGCACGGGCTCAGGAGGCAAGAAAGCCATACTTTGGCCCCTACATGATGACCTATCTGACCATCGAGAGATGGTGGACCTGCAATCACGTTTATTAAACTGGGTGGGATGGACTCCAAGTGTGGAATGGTTACCTCCGCAGGCTAATGAGGTGGCAGAGAGATGCTGTTAAGAAACATTCAGCCACACAGTGAGACTACTATTCTCTTTTCAGTTCTGGCAATTCCGATAATGATTACATCAGAAGAAAGTGTCAATCGAGCACTCCTTTGTATGGAATACATCTCTAATTCTTGCTAATCTTACAAGCCACCCCCATCTCCTTTTCATTTTTAATAAGGGAGGGAAGGTTTGGTTTAAAGCCTTAGGTAAGTATTTGAGTCTCACTAGAATTTAATCAAACAGCTTTTCAATCAATGGTGATAAGAAAATTTTCTTTAAAACTAAAATTTAGGGGGATTCTCATTGTGGTTCAGTGATAACAAACCCAGCTAGGACCCTTGAGGATGAAGGTTTGGGTCCCTGGTCTCGCTCAGTGGGTTAAGGATCTGGACTTGCTGTGGCTGTGGTGTAGGCTGGCAGCTGCAGCTCTAAGTCAACCCTTAGCCCTGGAATTTCCATATGCCACGGGTGGGGCCCTAAAAAGACAGAAATAAATAAATAAATAAATAAATAAATAAATAAATAAATAAAATACAGGTTTAAAAAAAAAAATTAGCCATGGGAGTTCCTTTGTGAGGCAGTGGGTTAAGGATCCAATGTTGTCACTGCAGTGGCTTGGGTCGCTGCTGTGGCACAGGTTTGATTCCTGGCCCAGGAACTTCCACATGCTATGAGCATGTACCGAAAAAAAAAAGTCATTTTAAATACAAGCATTAGATAAACAACAGTTGAGCTAGTGCGTGGATCTGGTAACCAGCATGACATTGGCACAGGAAGGACTGAGGTCTGGCGACTTTGCTAGCTGGGAGTCAGTAACTAATCATGTATTCTAAGACTGGAAAGTTCATGCCCCAAAAGTGTTTCCACAGTCAGGCTGGTGAGTTTCACCTTTAAATGATGTCCAGATTGGTTTCTTACCTGTAAAGAACGCAGCACCCTCTTCAAACCCTCATAATCTTTCTCTGTCAGCGGCGTGAGCACTGTCATGGCATCTTCTGTTGATTGGCACTGTGGACAGACATACTCGTCAATGAGCTCTGCCTCACTTTGCAAGATGCCAACGCAGCGCCCATGGTACCAATTCTGACACCGATCACAGCCAATATAAAATCTGTAAGATCCGAAATGGAAATGTGAGTTCAAAACAGATGGGATCACATTACTTATAATTTACTTTAAAAAGTAATAAAACATGCATTAGAAAATACTTTAACTCTGGGATATAAAATAGTTTTAGTATTATAATTGTTTTAATACTTTTGAAGATTGACATTCCAATGTGTTAATTTAGTATTTCTAACATTAAGAACAAGCATTAAAGGTTTAAGGACACTATCAGAACCAATACGAAAAAACTGTAAAACATTTAATTGACTTTAAAGCTCAAAGCAAAGACAAAAATCTTTCAACTAGTACCATATCAAATGGGAAGCTGATTTTGGCCGCCCAACTGGAAGTTCAAAATCCTAAAAGCTAGTAACAGAGTCTCAAAGCTTGTACCCCAATTAGTATTTTTCTAACCTACAGTAAAGTACTATTTCAAAACACTGATAAAGTCCAAACAAGTCAGGCTATTTTAATCTCATTAATTTCCATGTTACATATCGAAGAATCAAGTCTGCCATTAAACCACATTTCCCCCAATGCATCTCAAACATTCACTATGAAGCAACATAAATTTTGAAGGGGAGGTAAAGAGGGAAGAAGAGAAAAAAAATTGGAAAGGAATTTGGAATGTAAGTGTATAATATATGCAGAAAAAAATCTTGCTTTTTATTTTAAAATAAATAAGTAATCAGTCAGAGCAATTTGGCTTCCTGAATTATTAAATATGATGCTCTTATCAGAACTCACTGTGACTCATCATAAGGTGTTCTGCAGATACAGTACAATTCCTCACTGCTGCCCTCTTGTGCCCGTTTACAATCATTACAGATGTACACATCCATTTTCTTAGCCTCCTTTTCTGTGATGCCAACACATTCTCCATGATACCAGTTAGTACAAAGATCACAGCCAATATAGAACCTAAAAGTATTCACAATGAAAATGACAATGTAATTGTCATTTTTGAGCTGCACGGTATGTAAATCTGTCTTCCCTGTCCTGATGCACGTTCTTATAGGATAACTTTCTACAATGAGTCAGCTAAACATACTGAATCCAACCATCCTAACCCTGACAAACTACAGCATCTACACTGTATCAAGTGTGGAAACATAAAGTCACTCACATCAATTGCAACAAATACACTGTTTAGTGAAATGTGGGTCTTTAAAAACATACTGGAATTTGAAAAAATAAACAACACACTGATGGTAATGTCTTCCTCTTAATGAACGTGTGTAAAAACTGTAACAGGCACAAAAACCAAAGCCAAAGAATCAAAGACTTACATCTGTCAAACCTATGCCACAGAAGCCATTTCAAAATCAGGGCTATTTCTTAGATAGGTTTGAAAATGTATCTCACGATTTAAATTTGAAAACAAAGCAAAGCGCAAACACCAAGTAGAAGTTACACTACAAGGAACATGCAGGTCAGCCAGGTGCAGGAAATAAATGGTCAAAATATGATATGAAGAAGAGAACTAAAAAAGGTACATGGAGCAATTCAGTTCCTACCGAGTTTTCTACATAAACATTGGAATTTAATTGCAAGATTATGACATGGGTCAGTTTTTCAGTTAATATGTGTGTGACAACGTGGAGGGTGGCCAGGTTAATTAGCTGGTGAGGAACTACTTTAGTTCAAAACCAGGGGCACACAGTATAGAGAGTGATATAAAGACAGTTATCTAAAACTCGAAAAGGTTCTCCCAGGTGGGGCTGAATAAGTGTGTAACTATGAGTAATGACATACAGGTAATTAACCCTCAAGGCTTTCGTACTATAAGACCCCAAATGGTAAAATGAAAAGTATCTCTGTGACAAACACCTAATATCTCTAAAAAAACACTGACTGGTGCTTTGCAGGACCGCCTTGTCAAGGTCATGGCAAGAACGCTCATGAGTCACAGGGGACAAGGCTGGCCTTGCTGACAGCATTGGTTCTACCAAGGTGATTCTTGGCGGACTCATCTAGAGGAATGGAAATAGTCCTCAGCCTTCAGACTAACCTGCTTTATGAATGGAAAGGAGTAATAGACAGTTGTGCCATTTATTCTATTGCCACTACATTTTTTCTTTTGAATTATGACCCTTGCATGATGTTCACTGCCACAGGTGACCTTCATAGTGTCTTTGTATGGGCTCTGTGTTCTGAAAGTAAGCTCAGAACTTAAAAAAAAATGTTAAGTTTTAAAAAAAAGTCTTAAAAATTAAAGTTTTAGTCACTCTCACTAGATTCCCAAACCAGCCTAGTCTGGGACAAGAGATTACAAAACACTCCTTAAATAACACTAACTCGTTCCAATCAGAATAGGGAGTGAATGAACTCAGTATACTGAAATGTTAATATATGACAAACTAAAAAATATGAAATATCCACAAAATAATGAAGCAACCTCAAGAGACTGAGCAAATGTGTACTGAATTTTAGGAAATTTAGGAATTACAAAAAAGTTGTGGGTGAAGTGAATTTCTATGATCTGAATATTTTAAATAGACCAAAAAAGTTTTGTTATTAAGGAAATTCCATAAGCAGATCTTTGTGTAAAGACAATCAATCACGTTCTATTTTTTTCATCAGGGGAAAATCAGTTTATAGACTTCTTTTTGGATCATGTCGAATTTCTCATAAAGTAGGAATGAGAAGTGAAGATGCCTACACTGATCTAGGTTTAATTCAACACACAGCTAACCCTACCAACAAAAAGTTCTGATTTAGCACTTGCAAAAACAGATTATAATTTAAACAGCACCACTAAAGCAGCTTCAGTGTTGCAACTTAAACATCATTAAAGAGACCATTTTATTTTATAAATTGATTAAGCATCCACTTAGGGTAGACATTAAAGCACTTCCAATTCTAAATAATCACATTTTTAGCACAATCAAAATAGACTTTTTGGTACTGGAAAGTTAACACTGTGGTTAATTTTGGCGCTAAAAAGTTGACCTGCGTTTGAATGTTGAAAATGGGGGCGCTAAATACCTAGCTGAATGATGATGACAGGAAAAAAGGTATAATTATGCCTATAGATTGTCTCTTAAATCTTGTATATATATCACCAAATACAAGTCACAACTGTCAAAAACAGCTTCCAGCTGCCATGCTTATCAAGTTTTTGAGTGTCATACTTGAAGGATAGGTGAAAGAATCACTTTTTGTATTTTTCTGGTTTTTGTTCCCAATAAGAAAGTGGGAACTTTGACAAAAATAATATTAGCATACAGTATTCTATTTCAAAAAGCCCAGAATTGCTTAAAATTAAACAATAAAAAACCAAAACCACTTAAACTCAAAGCCCCTTGTACCACTCATATCTAGGTTGTTTCTGGGACCGGATGTAGTCATGGGGTTATGAACATTCCAGAAAGTGATAGCAATATACCTCCTTCTCCAGACAGCATTGCTGATGGATCTGGAGTTAATCCAGAGAGAAGAAGAGACAGCAAAGGAGCAACAGAAAGCTTATTTTTGACAGAAAAGAATATGATGAAGGACAAACACGAATCATGAACATGTGAAATAACAAATTTTTATTCTAGTGTCAAGGTTAAGAATATCAGATGCAAGACCACAGATGAAACATTATTATCCTTACTTTTAACTTTTCATTTACAATGCTACTGATATACTCATTTGCTTCAAAACTGGAAACTTAGCTAAACTTAAAAAAAAATAAACTAGAGCTCAAAAAGATCTACTCACTTAGATTCATCGTAAGGTGTTTTACAGATACAGTAAAGCTTTGTGTCCTTCTTAGTCTCCTTTGAGGTAGTAGAGATCATTTTCTTTTTCTTGGATTTGGAGCTTGAGTCTCTTTCCTCTTCTCGCTTTCTTTTCTGGGAAGCCACAGGCAGCGTGGCTGTGGCTGTGGCCAGGGGGCCTGAGTGCTGGGGGGGAGGCGGAGGGGGCGGCGAGGGCGGAGGGGCAGGAGGTGCGGGTGGTGCCGCCGGGGAGGTGGCAGCTACTGCTGTGGCCTGCACCAACTCTTTTTCCTTCTTAATTTTCAGATCCCTCTTGAGCTCTTCCTGTTGTCAAGTAAAGAAAATACAAGACCGTCATTCAGCTTATGCAATGATCTGGCCAAGGACGTTATGTTATCTCCCTTATTAAAGTAGATTCATAGTTTAGCCTAAGGTGAGGGAGTTTTGCTAATTGCAAACAAGAAGGTTCTTACTGTACCTGAAACCGCATTAAAATAACTAGAAATAGAAATTACACAACAACTAGAAAACTGCTAGTTATCTTTAAAGGAGGCTGGACAGAAAGATGAGCAAGTGTCTAAGAAGAAGGTCCCCTCAAGTGTGCCCTGGTCCTGTCCTGGTCATTTTCAGTCGTTGCTCAGCATGTGATTTCAAGTGTCCTCACTGGTTTTCTTCCTTACAGTGAGACTGGGCACAAACTGAACATGATCCTTGGGATGTGGCCTGAGCAGCCCAGAACAGAGACACATGTGCCTTATTTACTGTGCTCCTATGCCTAGAATTTAAGACTTCAGGGAGAGCTATTTTCTCAGTACAAATTTTGCCATGAATTAAAATCCTTATTTTCCCCATGTGAAATATTTTACAGACACACATCTGCTACCTATTGCTCCCATTTACTTTTAGAAATGACGATTAAAGGATTTTTACTTCTTTAGAGAAAAACCACCTGTGACTGGCAACCATGAACAAACCTGGTGTACATAAATCACAGCTATAACCAAACTTTTTTTTTTCGGGTTTTTTTTAGGGCCACACCCGCAGCATATGGAGGTTCCCAGGCTAGGAGTCTAATTGGAGCTACTGCCACAGCAAGGCCAGATCCAAGCCGTGTCTGCAACCTACATCACAGCTCAAGGCAATGCTGGATCTTTAACCCACTGAGCGAGGCCACGGATTGAACCTGCAACCTCATGGTTCCTAGTTGGATTCGTTTTCACTGCATCACGACAGGAACTCCATAACCAAGATTTTTAAACATCAAAAAATTCTAACAAATAAAACAGTGGAGTTCACATTGTGGCTCAGCAGGTTAAGAACCCAGCACAGTGTCTGTGTGTATGTGAGTCTGATCCCTGGACTCGTTCAGTGGGTTATTGATCTGGTGTTGCTAGGAGCTGTGGCATAGGTCACAGATGTGGCTCAGATCTGATGTGGCTGTGGTGTAGGCTGACAGCTGCAGCTCTGATTCGACCCTTAGCCTGGGAACTCCCATATGTTGTAGGTGCCGCTGTTTAAAATAAAAAAAAAAAGAGATGTAGGAGTTCCTGTCATGGTGCAGGAGAAACGAATCTGACTAGGAACCATGAGGTTGTGGGTTCTATCCCTGACCTTGTTCAGTGAGTTAATGATCCGGCGTTGCCGTGAGCTGTGGTGTAGGTTGAAGACGCGGCTCGGATCCTGCGTTGCTGTGGCTGTGGCATAGGCCAGCAGCTACAGCTATTAGACCCCTAGCCTGGGAACTCCATATGCCGTGAGTGCAGCCCTAAAGTGACCAAAAAAAAGACAAATAAAATAAAATACCAAATGAAAAACAAAGCATGTTAAAAAAAAGTAAACAAAAATCAATAACTGAATCTGAATTTACTGCTGCAGAGGTGCAGGTTCAAACTCCAGCCCAGCGCAGTGTGTTAAAGGATTTGCCTTTGCCACCTGTAGCTTGGAGCTCAGTCCTAGGCCCAGGAACTTCTATATGCTGTGAATGCAGCCATAAAATTACAGGTAGCACCTGTAGCTTGGAGTCAGTCCTAGGCCCAGGAACTTCTATATGCTGTGAATGCAGCCATAAAATTAAAAAAAAAAAGTGATTTAAAAAATTATTTTGAAAATATGCTAGTACATACACATTTGAACACTGTTCCTCAAAGTAAATCACCTTGGCAATAAATTCTACTAGCTAAAATAATGCTCAACATTTTCTCAAAACATAAGAATTACATAAGTAATTCACTGTCAAAAACAAAACTGGTCCTTACCCTGAGCCATAACAAGAACTCTAGTAATAATGTTTTTAAATGGCTGCATAGTATACTAAATGCAGAAAAATACTCAGCATATGTCTCTGGTGTGATTTTGTGTTTAAAATGTGTTTATATGTGGACAATATAAATAAAAATATATTATAAAAATAATATATAAAATAATATGTATAAGATATCCTAAAATTATTTTAAAATGGGGTAATTTTTTTCCTTTTTTGGCTGTGCCTGTGGTAAACGTTAAGTTCCCAGGCCAGGGAGCAAATCCGCACCACAGCATCGACCTGAGCTGCTGCAGTGTCAATGCCGGATCCTTAACCTTCTGTGCCACAAGGGAACTCCTAGAAGTGAAATTATGGATCAAAGAGTTCCCACATTTTAGTCTTTTGATAAATACTGATGTTTTCTAGAAATACACGGTATATCTCTAGAAAGACAGTATTTTTATTTCCTATATAAAATTTTTTTTTCTTAAATCTGTCTTTTTCCCTTGTGGCATCTGGAATTTGTAATGCATAGCAGCAGTTCCCCCACTTCAAGATTACAAAATGACAATCATGTTTTCTATTATTTTTATGGTTTCTTTTTTATGAAACGAAATGTATTTTATTTTTTTATTTTTTTGTCTTTTTGCCTTATTTAGGGCTGCTCCCGCGGCATGTGGAGGTTCCCAGGCTAGGGGTCTAACAGGAGCTGTAGCTGCCGGCCTTCACCACAACCACAGCAACGCGGGATCCGAGCCACGTCTGCAACCTACACCACAGCTCATGGCAACGCTGGATCCTTAACCCACTGAGCAAGGCCAGGGATCGAACCCGCAACCTCATGGTTCCTAGTCGGTCGGATTTGTTAACGACTGAGCCACAAGGGGAACTCCTGAAATGTATTTTAATTAAAGGTGGGATGTAGTATTTTATTTAGTATTCTGTTGCTGCTATGGATTTCCTTTATTTTTGTTTACTTTGACAATAGTTATTATCTCAATACTTATCTAAGGTAGCAACTACCTGACTTCACTGATTTCTTTTCTCTCCTAAATTTTTTTTTTTCTTTTTCTTTTTCTTTTTTGGCTGCCCCACAGCATATGGAGTTCCCAGGCCAGGGATCAGATCTGAGCTATAGTTGTGACCTATGCCACAGCTGCGGCAACATAGGATACTTAACCCACGTCCTAGCTCCAGAGACACTGCCAATCTTAGTGCGCCACAGCGGGAACTCCTCTCCTAAATTTTACTATTTTTTTCTTTGGGTTTTTGATATAATAATATCATACACAATGATGAGTTTTATTGTTTTTCTTTTCTTGGCTTAACACATTAGTTAGAATTTCCAGAGATGTTAAGTAATAAATTATTGATTCTGGGTATTACCAGCTGGTTTTGGACTTTAGTGGGGAGATCTCTAAATGTCTCAGAGTTACTTATGTGCAATGTTAGTTACTAGGATGATCAATATCTTTTTAATAGTTCTCATCTTCTTAAAATGTACAAGGCACTTTTAGGGATGTTTTAGATAGCCTACGTCTCTTTTAAAAAGTCGTTTATCTACTGCACTGTTGGTGAGAATGTAAACTAGTGCAACTACTATAGAGGTTCTGTCAAAAAATAAGTATATATCCAGCAATCCCACTCCTGGGAATATATCTAGAGAAAACCGTAATTAGAAAATATGTATGCACCCCATGTATACATGTTCACTGCAGCACTAATTATAACAGTCAGGACATGGAAGTAACCTAAATGCCCATTGAGAGAAGAATGATAAAGAAAATGTGGTACATATATACATGGGAGTATTGCTCAGCTATGAAAAAAAAGAATGAAATAATGCCATGTGTGGCAACCTGGATGGACCTGGAGATTTTCATACTAAGTGAAGTAAGTCAGACAGAGAAAGACAAATATCACATGAGATCACTTATATGTAGAATCTAATAAAAAATGATACAAAAGAACTTATTTATAAAACAGAAACAAACACAGATTTCAAAATCAAACTTATGGTTAGCAGGAGTTCCCCTCGTGGCTCAGTGGTTAACGAATCTGACTAGGAACCACGTTGCAGGTTCAATCCCTGGCCTTGCTCAGTGGGTTAAGGATCTGGCATTGCCGTGAGCTGTGGTGTAGGCTGCAGACACGGCTCGGATCCCGCGTTGCTGTGGCTGTGGCGTAGGCCGGCGGCTATAGCTCCAATTAGACCCCTAGCCTGGGAATCTCCATATGCTGCGAGTGCAGTCCTAAAAAGGCAAAAAGACAAAAAAAAAAAAAGCTTATGGTTACCAAAGGGGATATTATGGGGGGTGATAAATTAGGAGGGTGGGATTAATACATACACACTACTGTATATAAAATAGATAATTAACAAGATCTAGTGTATAGCACAGAGAAATATACTAAACATTCTGTAATAACCTATATGTGAAGAAAGCATGGATATATGTATATGATTCACTTTGCTGTACACCTAAAACTAATAAAATGTTGTAAGTCAATTATACTCCAATAAAATTTATTTAAAAAGCCTGTTTAAATATGTATGAATAGATGTCTTTTTCATTTTTCAACAAATTCACTAAGTAAAGCAGAGTATAAGTCATGTCTGCATGATCATTTACAAGTCAGGCAAGAAATCTGGTCTTGGGAGTTCCCTTTGTTGCTCAGTAGTCAACAAACTAGACTAGTATCCATGAGAACGAGGGTTTGATCCCTGGCCTTGCTCAGCAGGTTAAGGATCCCACGTTGCCATGAACTGTGGTGTAGGGCGCAGATGCCGCTTGGATCCCCATGTTGCATGGCTCTGGCTGGCAGCTGCAGCTCAGATTCGACCCCTAGCCTGGGAACTTTCATACGCTGGGGGTGTGGTCCTAAAAAGACACCCCCACCCAAAAAGACAAAAAGAGAAATCTGGTCTTATTTAAAAGAAAAATAAAGTGTGTGCATTTAACATTATTTTGCAGTTTCTCTGTCTACCTTTCTCATGAAACTTAACTCCTGGTAACTTCTGGCAAGACTACATCACAGACAATAAGAGCTCTTGCCAAGAGAGGCCTCAAACGTTTTAATCAATACAGCAATCTCTCCGAGTGGCTAGTTTAGAGATTACTATATATATTCAGATATAGAGTCTCAGTCCGGTTTCAAAAGACATGCATCCCACTGCTTTTTACTCTAGGGACAAGCTGAAATTTTAAGCTCAATCAAAATTTCAAGAGTAAAAAAGAATAAAATTCAGCGATAAACCCTGAACAGTGGAGGATAGGAAATACCTGCTTACCTGCACTTCAATTTGTAGATCTTTGTCCAGCAGTGCTCTCTTTTTCAGTATTTCGGCTTTGAGTTGCTCTTTGTGTTTGAAGAGCAGCGCGGAGAGCTTGCTGGCATTCTGTTTGCTACGTTTCTGTTCCACACTCTCTTCTCGCTTCCGTTTTTTTGCTGCCTGTTTTTCTTCTTTATCTATCTTATCCAAAATATACTTCATCACCTGGTTACAGACAATCATTCTAAAGAGAAATACACAAGCTATGTGATGCTGGGCATTTCATTCTGAAAAGTGGTAAGACATGATTTTTCTATGGCTCTACGGTCAAATACAATCTTTTGTGGCAGGAAATCCTCAAAGAGTGGTTCAAACCAGTTACCAGCATCCCCTAGTACTCAGTGTTCTCATTTAATAAACTTCAGTCAAGATAAAAAGAACAAACTCAGAACTCCCGTGCTTGCATGCTCAAGAGAAGAGACTGATACACCGGGAGACCCTGTGTATCGGGTTGTAAACATTTCTCCCTACCTTTGATTCTCTTCTCTTTCAGCTGGAGTCATGGTCTTTTTCTGTTTTAAGTGTTCTATCACAGCATTATGCTTCATCACCACCTTCAGGACAGAACAAAATCCAAAAATGCGTACTTTATAATGACTACAAGTTGGTCCAACAGTAGAAATCTAAGCACATGTATGTGTTTCCAGAAACCAAGAATTTTATATCATAAGAGAAACAAACTTAGAGCTACTGTATGGCCCACGTGTTTACCACATACTGGGCACTGTGTTAAGGTAAGCACTTGACATTATCTTGCTTATTTCCTGTAACAACACTGAAAGGTAGGGACACTTTTATAAACAAGATACTGAGACATAAAGAATTTACTAACTTGTGTGAGATTAAAGAATTAATACAGCTTCAATTTTAACCCAGCTATCATCCTCTCAAGACAGTGTTTATCCTTCCCAGGTATTCATTGCAAAGACCGTCCCACCCCAACCCCATACAAAGATCAGGGTAAAGACAGATACTGGAATAATTCTCAGTTCATGGACCATTCAGTACAAAAAGCTGGATAAATATGCATTTTAAGATAATATATATGATGTTAATTTTATAAGAATATTACCATACAGCTTTAAAATCCCTCTGTTGCTTAAAATGTGTTGTTATATTACAATCATCAAATGTGCTCAGAGACTAGACCTTAATTATACTAACCACTAAAAGAAATGTTAATTATGTGAGGTGATAGGAGTTAATTACTACTACAATGGCAATCATACTGCAATATATAGTTGAATCAAATCAACAAGTCATATATCTTTAACTTACACAATATTTTAGGTCAAACATACTTCAATAAAAAATAAAATAAAAAGTGCCTCTACATACATGATCTCATTTAATCACTGCAATAACCGTGCAGGGCTGCAGAGTTTTAATGAGGAGATAGCCCAGGGGAGGTAAGTGAGTTTCAGGGACTGTAAACGGGAGACCAGGAACCAAACACACGTCTCCCGACTTGCGAATACTTGAAACCCACACTCAAACTCCTGACTGGTGCTTAGGGGTTCACGCTGTACACGCAGAGGAAGCTTTCTCCAGGAATGCCACAGGATGTTATTACACACGTGACTGCACTTTAAGTAAAATCAGTCCAACACATCTAAATTGCCTTACTTCACTAAGATACCGCTGTACAATGCTGCTTTTAATTTACACTGTGGAATAAGAGTATTTAAAACTTTTTTACAAAGGTGTGGCTGTAAATGCAAATGAGTTTAATCTGTTTATAAAATCTGATTTCTATATGCAAACTAAGGAATAACAACTGCAATAACTTCAAGCAAATTGCTATGATGCCTGAAGAGGCTTTAAAACTTAAACTTTCAAGTTTTGTACCAGTGACACTTAAACTCCTAACTCCAATCCTCCCATATTAGTTCTCCCAAAATACGGGTGGTTTTTCCAGTAAGCACTGTTTATACACAACAGAGTTCCAAACAACAGTAGTCATTTAGTATTTTCGGTTAATCCAGTGCTGCTTCTAACACTTGAAGCATCAATGACTTTTGTCTCATTTAAGGAAAGCTAACAACAACCAAACACTACGTCTAATGCACAGCACAATAATTCAAGCTACTGAACATGCTGCTTTTACTTAATAACTTTACCTGTTTCTGAATGATTTCACTTTGATTAGAAGCTTGGAGGGTGTGTTCCCGCTTAATTTCTATCTGTTGCTGTTTCTTCTTTTGCTGCTGATCCCTGAGTTGCTGAACCCTCTGCAACTGCTCTTGCACACTGGCTGCCTGCACTGTAACCACATTCTGAATCTGGTGAGTCTGCACAGGGCTGCTCTGCTGAATCTGAACGGGCAACTGGAGTCTGAGCTGCTGGGGCACACCACCTTGCTGAGCCTGTATCTGAGCCACAACCTGCGACTGGATCTGGGAGAGGACCTGGACTTGTTGTTGTAGCTGTGGCACAGCAAGGACTTGGGGCTGTGGCTGCTGTACTTGGAGCTGAGGACAGGATGGGGCTGAAACAGTAACTTGACTTAACGTCTGTCCCGATGAAAGAGTTTGAGTTGAAGACTGTACCTGGGGCTGTGACTGTGGCTGGCCCTGGGCAGGTATCTGAAGAGATGTATGTGGCTGAATTGGAATCGGTTGTGAGGTTGCGGGCTGAACCTGGGCCTGTTGTCCGGGAGACACTTGGGATGGAGTTGACGGACGTATTCGAGTCTGTGGTGGACTCTGGACGCGAGCAGGAGACTGTCCCTGGACATTAGTCTGGGGCTGACACTGTGCTGCAACTTGGGGTTTGGACGGCTGCGCTTGGGGGGGTTGTGCTTCAGAAGGGACGTGGGATGCAACAGTCGTCTGGGTCTGAACTTCAGGCTGAGTCTGGACTTCAGGCTGTGCTGGGGATGGGGGCTGGGCTGGGGGCTGGGGCTGAGCTGATGGCTGAGAGGTCTGAGCGGTCTGAGGTTGGGCTTCTGGAGGACTCGCACTCGATGGCTGAGCCGGAGGCAGGGTTTTGGCCTGCTGTGCTGGGGTCGGGGGTGATGATTTACTCTGTCTTTGTTCACTGGTACCTGTGAAAAAGGAAGGACCAAGTATTTTTTACTACGGAACATAAGACTGTGGCTTAAGAAGAATTTGATGGGGATTTTCTAAAGGTGAGAATTCTACATTTCAGTCCAAAATTCTCCATTTAGAAACACCTGGGGGAGTTCCTATCAAGGCTTAGCCATTAACAAGCCCAACTAGGATACATGAGGATACAGGTTTGATCCCTGGCCTTGTTCAGTGGGTTAAGGATCTGGCATTGCTGTGAGCTGCGGTGTAGGTCGCAGACGCAGCTCGGATCCAGTGCTGCTGTGGCTGTGGTGTAGGCCGGCAGCTGCAGCTCTGATTCAACCCCTAGTCTGGGAACTTCCATATGCTGCAGATGTGGCCCTAAAAAAAAAAGAAAAGAGACACTGCGGCAAGATGGCGGAGGAGTAAGAGATCGCACTCACCCTCTCCCACGAATACATCAAAAAACGCATCTAAATATAAAACAAGTTGGACAAATCATCATCTGAATGCTGATTAATTTAAACCTCCAAAAACTGCAAGAAACCCTTGAAATAACTGGGTAGAACAACAGAAGAAAAAAAAAAAGGTGAGAGAGAGAAAAGCAATCAGGACGGTAGCCAGCACCGCAGGGAGGGAGCTGTGAAAAAGAAAAGTTTCCTGGGAAGAAACCTAAACAACGATCAACGGATCAACGATCAATGGATCAACGACCAACGGAACTAGAGGGACATCAAAGCCTGAGAAAAACGCAGCAGCTGAATTGAAATAGGAAAATCAGAGATAGAGACTCAGAGGTCCTGAATACCGGGCGCAGATACTACAGCCTGAGGCGCTGGGAGGTGCCTGGGAGCTAAGACACAGGTTCCTAAGGTTAGCCCCTGTGAGAGGGCAGAGGTCGGTGGCCGCGGCGGTTGCGGGAATAGGACAAGGAACAGCGATATCCTATGATTTGTGGAGAGCAAAACCAGGACTGAGGGAACCAAGGAAGTCTGGTCCCGCAGGGGAGGCAAGCCTCCATTGTTAGGGAAGAGGAGAGGAGGAGGGGCTGATCACCATAGGAAGCAACTTGAAATAGCGTGCAGGGCGGAGTGACGGTGACCCGCCAAAGAGAGCAGAAGTGGGGAGGAGCCAGTGGAGGCTGCAGCTGTGGCAGCGCGGGCGGAGTGCTATGCCGGGTTGTGGACCCAGGTGCCTGCGCCAGCCAGCATCAGCGGGGGTGGCGGGGCCCTGGGCCGGTCCACGGACCTAGGCGACTGTGTCAGCCCACAGAGTTGGTAGCTCTGGTGAGCGGAGCAGTACGGAACCACATGGAGCTAGCTTTCGCAGACGAGCGGGGGCCAGCGCCAGCCGCTGCCGCCAGGAAACTGCCCCATCTGATGAGAAAGCATCAGTGGAAGGGCGGAACAAACGCCAGCCTGCTGAGCCAGCCTCTGACAGGTACCTCTTGTGGTTCCAGTCACCTCAAAGAGGACTTTGCAATCAAACACTAGTTTCCCGTGGCTCACACTCCCGGGGGAAATCATACTTCCTGCTGCTGCTATTGCCAAATGCTTAAGACACCTGGTAGATCTGCCTAGAGCTCGCGACCACTTCCCAGGGCTGGGCAACTAGGAGTGGACAGCGCCACCTTCCTGCAAGTGAGAGCGTAGAGACTAGGCTCCCACTGTCAACTTTAGCCATTCATTCCTACACTCTCACAGAGGACACTCAGAGTACCACTGAGATAACAGCCTGCTCATTCCAAAGAAATAGACATCAAATAGTTAGACTCCTACACCAAAAATAAATAGTAACCCCACCAAAAAATACAAAGGGGAGCTCCTCCCTAGAAGTAGCCTTCCAAGTCTACAGCGTGGCCTCCCCAAACTCACAGAAAAAGAAAACCACAAACAAGATGAAGAAGCTCAAAAACCATTCCCAGTTAAAAGAACAGGACAAGTCATTTAAAGCAGCCAGCAATGAAA
>PVHT021183560.1:8523558-8622281 GCA_004024745.2 Catagonus wagneri | reverse complement strand
CCAGGGATCAAACCCACAACTTCACGGTTCCTAGTCGGATTCGTTAACCACTGAGCCACAACGGGAACTCCCCTTTTTCTTCTTTTATTTTTTTATTTTATTTTATTTTGTCTTTTTGCCTTTATGTAGAGCCGCACCCGCGGCATATGGAGGTTCCCAGGCTAGAGGTCTAACAGGAGCTGTAGCTGCCGGCCTTCGCCACAGCCACAGCAATGCGGGATCCGAGCCGCGTCTGCGACCTACATCACAGCTCACGGCAATGCCGGATCCTTAACCCACTGAGCAAGGCCAGGGATCGAACCCGCAACCTCATGCTTCCTAGTCGGATTCGTTAACCACTGTCCCACGAAGGGAACTCCCCTTTTTCTTCTTTTAAATAACACCATGGTAAAATTCCTGCTTATGAATTTTTATTTGTGTCTATTTCCTTAAAGTCATCCCAAAGTTACTGGGTTCAAAGTAGAATACAGTACCAAACTGAATTTTACACAGGTTATAACGCTTCATACTCCACCACCACTCAGTGTGCATTTCACTGAAACCTTGCCAACCCTATCAATAAAGTAATATTTTCTAACATGATTTTTTTTTTTTAAGGGCCACACTAGTGGAATATGGAAGTTCCCACGCTAGGGGTCCAACTGGAGCTACAGCTGCCAGCCTATGCCATGGCTGCAGCAATGGGGGATCCGAGCCAAGTCTGCAACCTACACCACAGCTCATGGCAATGCTGGATCCTTGACCCACTTAGTGAGGCCAGGGATTGAATCCACATCCTCATGGATCCTTGTCAGGTTCATTAACTGCTGAGCCACGACAGGAACCCTGCAAGATGTTTCTTATAGGTTATTATCACTAAAGTAAGATATTCTAGCAATGAGAAATAGTACCACAGCATCACAGTGTTTGCATTTCTTCAACTGGCCTAGTTTCATTTGGTATCATGTTCCTAAATTCTGATGGCTTGTAATATTCTTAACAACTGGAAACACAAGTTTTCTATCATTACTCTTCTAAAACTTTTCTTGGTTATTCTTATCCATTTATTATTCAAGATGAATCAAAAAACAATATAGTGTATATAGACAAGTATGTGAATTTGAGAACTTCTGGACCCCAACTCCATGTCCTTGTACTGCAGTTCAAGGAACAGTTCACAAGAAGTTACTCTAGTTTATTGCCTGGTATTAACATGGTGTCATCGTAAGCAAGATGGATACGAGGGTGGGTACTGACTGATTATATGATAGTCATTCAGATGATCCCCAATATATACATGTTAATTTACTTTTAGATTATCATCAAAACTCAAATTCAAAAATTAAAACATTTTTTGGAGTTCCCCTGTGGCACAGTGGATTAAGGATCCAGTGTTGTCACTGCAGCTCAGGTCGCTGCTGTGGCGTGTGTTCAGTCTCTGGCCTGGGAACTTCCATATGCTGTGGGTACAACCAAAAACAAAGAAAACCTCATTTTTTACTATGTGCTGGGAGTGTTCCACTTTGGGAAAGGCTGGTGTGGTGGTAGGAATAGGGACAAGCTGACCTGCACACAGACACCCACTGCACACATCCACCCACCCTCTGTGTCTCTGACCGTAACTCCTAAGATTCCTCTTGTCTTCACTGCACCCCACCAGCCCAATTAGCCACCTTGTTTTTTGTAGGACACACCAGACGTACTCACTCATACGTGAAGCTATAGATTCACATATGCAAGTAAAACGTAACTGTAGATGCATATGGCGTTAGGGAGCAAAGGCACTATACATCTAGAGTACTATCTTATAATTTGCAAAGTTTTTCAGTTTTCTAAGTATATTACCCCATGTATGATCTATAAATTTTTCTTCCTTTACATTAGTTTTACATTATTTTTATCTTTCTTTTTAGTTACTTGCCTGAAAGCTATTTTTAAACATGAACAGATACTGAATATTATCAAATGTCACTAAGCATTAACTGAAATAATGAACCATACTTTCTTTTCTGGGGTAAATGTTGCTTGGGCATTGGGAGACTGCCTTTGAAAAAAAACTTTGCTATGTTTCATATTAGAATTATGCTAAATTTGTACAATAAATGGGAAAGAATTAATTTTTTTCTTTCCCCTTATGCCCTTAAACTACTTTTTATAAGAAGGAAATTGTTTCTTAACCATTCCAAAGAATTTTATTCATGAAACCATGAGGTCCGGAATTCTCTTTTGTAGGTAATATTATGGCAACTTTCCAATTTCCTTCCTTGATCTGAGTCATTACGACTTGAAATTTATAGGAGTTCCCGTCATGGCACAGCGGAAATAAATCCGACTAGGAACCATGAGGTTACAGTTTCGATCCCTGTCCTTGCTCAGTGGGTTTATGATCTGGTGTTGCTGTGAGCTGTGGTGTATGTCGAAGACGGGGCTCAGATCTGGTGTTGCCGTGGTTGTTGTGTAGGCCAGCAGCTGCAGCTCCGATTTGACCCCTAGCCTGGGTATCTCCACAGGCTGTGAGTACAGCCCTAAAAAGACAAAAAAAAAAAAAAAAAAAAGCTTGAAATTTATAAATTAGTATATAGTTATACCCTGTAATTCAAATAGATTAAGCGCCTAAGTATGGACAGTGAGAATTTTCAATATCTTGCTGCAAAGATATCTGTTCATAATTCTCTATATAAAGAAGTTAATTCCTTTTTTTTGTCTTTTGTCTTTTTAGGACTGCATCCATGGCATATGGAGGTTCCCAGGCTACGTGTCTAATCAGAGCTATAGCCACCGGCCTATGCCACAGCCACGCCAAATCCGAGCCACATCTGCAACCTACACCACAGCTCATGGCAATGCCAGATCCTTAACCCACTGAGCAAGACCAGGGATCAAACCTGCAACCTCATGGTTCCTAGTTGGATTCATTTCTGCTGCGCCCTGACGGGAACTCCAAGAAGTTCATTTTTATAGCACTTTCTCACTCCTACTTTTTATAACTAGCATTTAGTTCCCTTTTCTCAAGATGACACTTGCAAAAGACTTCTGATTAAGATTTAAAAATATGAAGTTTTCAAAAAAAACAACAAAAAAAAGGATATGAGGTTTTTGTCTGTTGTGTTCAGCAATGTTTGTAAGCTTGTTTTATGCTTTCCATTTAAATGCTTCTTAGCTGTTTCCTTGATATTTTTCTGTCTTTTGCCACAAAGACTGTTTTCTTTGCTCATTCTCTTTACTCCAATGATTTGAATGTATATATCCCATTTACTAGAGCTTTTTTTGTTTGTTTGTTTGTTTTGGCTGCAACCATGGAATGTGCAAGTTCCTGGGCCAGGGATTGAATGTGCACCACAGCAGTGACCCAAGCCATAGCAGTGACAACGCTGGATCCTTAACTTCTAGGCTACCAGGGAACTCCTGGTAAAGGTTTTTAAAACACTTATAATAAGCATACTGAGACCTGCTTTTCACTTATTGACAATGATAGAAATGAAATAAAATGTATGGATGCACCCCACGATGAAATCAGAAATTTAGTAGGCTTTGAAATCTTAATTTACATTATTATTTTCCAGTAGCAGAGTGCCAAACACAGAGTATTTTCTAGACTGGCTATTCAGTTACAAAATGATAGTACTGGAAGGATGACTACCTGGCTGTACCATCACAGGTGTTCGGATAATTGCCTTTCCTAGTGTTGACTGCTGGAGTGGTGTTCTAATCACCGTCATACCAGGGCGGATCTGAGGCCCTGTGATTACCTATAAATGACACAAAGGACAGTGAATTAACATGTTTTTAAAAGATTAAAGCATGCTGGACTTAGAACACAGATCCTTAAATATTCTATGTGGATATACAAGTCTACAGAAATGAGAAGCTCTTAGACCTTACGTTTTAAATCATAGTAAGCATCAGAATAAAGATACAATTTTGACAGGAGAAAAAGTAATTTAAATGAGATATATGAAACTCCTTGTCACTGAAACCAAGAATAGGCTGGAGTCTAAAAGGAAGGAATAAGACCCAGTGAAGCTCTGCTCTGTAACCACCACAGTGGCTCGCAGGTAAACATGGAGTCCTATTTTCCCTGAGTGCCAATCCTTACCTACAACCCAGAGAACAGAAGAGCAAGATCAGAGACCGGTTCTTTCACAGTTTAAAGGAGATACTATGGAGAATATTATTTTTAGTGTTAGGTTTAGAATATTCTCAAGTCTGCAAAACTTCAAACCTTTTCCCTAATAGTTGTGCCAAAGAAATGAGGTCTCAAATGTGTGTGCATCATCAGCTGATAAACTGGTCCGTTGCAGTGGATTCTATTTTTCACTCTATTTCTTGGCTGCACAGCACGTTTCCCTGGTTAATTCTGTGCTGCGGGTTGTTTTCAATAAAGGAATTCTCTTTATAATATCCTGCAAAGCGATTCTGATGATTCATAAACTATGCTATGTGTTATCAACTAAATGTTAAAAATTAACAGTTCATCAGAACTATAACTAACAGATTTGATTTCAACCTGATGCGGTTAACACCAAATAAACCTATAAAGAAATCTTACTTGTGACGTGCTTGTGGTTCCTCCAGAGACTGAGGTATTGGGCCTAATTGTGACTGTAGCTGTCCTGGGCTGGAATGAAGTAAAAGTCTGTTGACTTGTTCCTGTACTTGATGGAATGATACCCAGGACTTTCTGCTGTACTTGAACAACGCCTTAAAAAAAGATGAAGACGTAATTAATAGCTGCCTCTTTAATGAAACATCAAGTATTGCTCGATTTCTGAGGAGAAACTAGGTGTGGTAGGGGTTTATAGTGGGCTACATAAAATGTGAGATCCGAAGACTGAAATCAGTGAAAAGGAAATGAAAAATAATGGCAACAGTATGATCTGGCAAATGTGAATTAAAACTCTTCACATTTCCCTTACCTCCTTGTGTTGCTGGCACATTTACAGCGACAATCTTGCTGTTTGCAGGAAGTGGCAGTTTGGTAATTACTTTTCCTGCCATAGTGACTGGATTGCCTGTAATTTGGAACGTCTGACCTGTGCTGGCAATGGTTGGAGCAGATGTGGCAGCTGTGCTGGTGGCTAATGGGGTATAAGACATTTAATAAGCTTTAGATTTAAAATAACCAGCAACGCAGTGACTTCTAGGAAGGCACCAATGCATGAAATGTGGCTCATTTTGTATTTTTAAGAAAAACATTCCTCTCCACTCAAAGTAAGTGAACCATGTAAATGTTGAAAGTGAAATAATGTTGAGAGAGGAGTTTCACTAATGTAATATTATGAATATTTTCTGTAACAAATCAACTATTTGTTTTTGCTTAATCAGCTGCAGAAGAAAAACAATTTTCTAAAGAAATGTTCCATTTCAGTAGGTAAAATACTGAAATTTCTTTTTCTTGAACACAAGCAATCTTTTATTTAAGCACAGGTGTGTACCTGAATTTGACTGGCCTTGCTTAACCCAGGTAGCAAAGGTCTGATGGAAGTTCTTGTTCTGCTGGAATGTCACTGCAGCTGGAGACCCAACTTTAGTAGTTAGTACCATTTTAGTTCCAGGTGTAACTGAGCCACTTATGGGGGCCACCATTACTTTTGGGGCTGGAGAGATGGTACTAGTTGTACTGCTGGTTGGGGAAGTAGTAGAAGCTGCAATTACTGTAGGCTTCTGTTGTTCCAACCGTTTCTAGAAAAGTCAGGGAGAGAAACCATGAATCAAAATTGTTCCAAATAAAAATACCACTCTGCAAGAAGTCCAGCCACAAATCTTCCCAATCTAAGAAACTGAAACAATTTCTAAAAACTTTTCTTTCTGAAAATATTCCCATATAAATTGACACTTTCCTGTTGCAGCGCAATGGAAACGAATCTGGCTAGCGTCCATGAGGATGCAGGTTCGATCCCTGACCTCACTCAGTGAGTCAGGGATCCGGTATTGCTGTGAGCTGTGGTGTAGGTGTAGCCCGGGAACTTCCATATGCTGCCAGCGCAGCCCTAAAAAGCAAAAAAAAAAAAAAAAAACAAAAACGAAAAATTTATTTACATTTGAATTTCTTTTTTCTTTTTAGGGCTGCACCTGTGGCATATCCAAATTCCCAGAGGTCAAAAGGAGTTATAGCTGTCAGCCTACACCACAGCCATGCCAGATCCAAGGTGCATCTATGACCTACACCACAGCTAATGGCAACACTGGATCCTTAACCCACTGAGCAAGGCTGGGGATCGGACCCACATTCTCACAGACACTATATGTGGGGTTCTTAACCTGCTGAGCCACAAAGGGAATTCCATACACTTAAATTTCTTGATGGAAGCAATACTTTTATGACTCTAAATCACATATATTTTATTAAAAGTAGTAAGTTTTTCATAAAATCAAGTTTTTCCAGTCTGTGCAAAGGTCCATTCTTTCAGACTGAAAATACAAGAGACAGGGGTAATCTTCCTGGAGACAGGGACACCTCGGGACTCAAAGACAGGGTTTAGAACAGACAGCAAAGTATGGGACCTGTAAAAGGATTCTATTTAACAATAATGTTAATTTATCAAAATAAAAAACCCATCGGTATTTATATGTACCACTACTCAAGTTGGCAAATCTGCAATCTAGCAGGTTGAAAGTTATAAATAATTTTTCTAGACTTACACTTTTCAGTTCAAACGTTTTTACAAAAAAAATCCTTTAGGAGTTCCCGTCGTGGCTCAGTGGTTAACGAATCCGACTAAGAACCATGAGGTTGCTGGTTCGATCCCTGGCCTTGCTCAGTGGGTTAAGGATCCAGCGTTGCTGTGAGCTATGGTGTAGGTTGCAGACGTGGCTCGGATCCCGCGTTGCTGTGGCTGTGGCTGTGGCAAAGGCCAGCATCTACAGCTCCTGTTAGACCCCTAGCCTGGGAACCCCCATATGCCGTGGGTGCGGCTCTAGATAAAGGCAAAAAGACAAAAAAAAAATCCTTTAGACTACTTTTTACAGAGTGGTATAATCTAATCTTTTAGACTATAGTGTTATCAAAGACAATCTGTATGTCTTTTCCTACAGTTGCTCCCTTTTCCCTACAGCTTATCAACATGACACTTTTAAGTTCACACATGTAAAACTGGATGACAGTGCTGACTACAAACCTGGTGGCAGATGCTTTACTTTCATTATTTTATTTAATATCCGGACCAACCCAATAAAGTGGCTGGTATTGTGATTTAAAGATTAGGAGACAACCTCAAAGAGGGGTGTATACTGGTCCAAGGTCACAGAGCTAGTAAGTGGTAGAGCTGAGGTGTGCGCAAAGATCAAATTCCAATACTGAACTATTCTCGCCAACAGAAACTGCTCAAAAAAGACATCACACCCAGTCTTTTTATTGTTACTTCTGTACATGTCCTTTATGCTTGAAAATAACGTGAGGTTTTTACAAAATTTCTCATTCCTCAGAAGAAAAGGATTTTAGTTTTAGAGACTTAGAAATGTCATCCGATTGAATCAGTGGGGGGGGGGAGGCAAAAAACCAAATACGTATTTATTTTCTGAGGATATGCCTTCAAAAGTTGGAAATGTTGACAATCTTTGTAAATAAGCATTTTAAAGAAATTTAAACAGGGAACATGGTGAACAGAGCCAATATTTTGTAATAAGTATAAATAGAGTACATCCTTTAAAAATTGTACATAATTTATGGAGTTCCCGTTGTGGCTCAGTGGTTAACAAATACGACTAGGAACCACAAGGTTGCGGGTTCGATCCCTGGCCTTGCTCAGTGGGTTGGGGATCCGGCGTTGCCGTGAGCTGACACGGCTCGGATCCTACGTTGCTGTGGTTGTGGCTGTGGCAAAGGCCGGCAGCTACAGCTCCTGTTAGACCCCTAGCCTGGGAACCTCCATATGCCGTGGGTGTGGCCCTAGAAAAGACAAAAAAAAAAAAATTGTATATAATTTAAAAAAAAATATGGGGGGGGAATCACAGATTTGATAAGTCCACAGAATCAGTTGGGTTTGTGCACAAGTTCAAAAAGGCAAGTTTGTCATTAAACTCTAGCAAAGTGTCATTATTTCTCAATTTTTGCATGGAAAAAGTTTCGATTATCTTCATTGCTAAATCTAAAAAGCATATTAAAATTAAGACTGACGTTTCAAGAAAGGTATCTTACATAAAAATTTTGAAGTAAACTGAAAAGTATATTCTGTTTCTGTTCAATCAAGCTATATCCAGGGTGTACCTCTATCTCCTTGGAAACCAGCACGCGCTGGAAACGCAGAAACTACAGCATCCTTGGGGATAGAGAGGGTAATGCACAAGCCCGGGTTCTGCCTCTCATCTGAGTCACAGAAAAGCTCATTATCAAAAACAGAAATTGACCTCCCCCCAACTCCCTCAGAGGGTAAAACCTTAGTTTACATTGTAGAGACAACAAAGCTCAACCATAAAATGAGAAACAAAATCCCTAGTCATTCTTTCTTTGAGTGGACAGAAAGACATGACAAAATCCCAAAGTGCTGTTACCTTAGACTTTGATGTGAGTGAAGACAATGACCTTTAGAGGAAACCATTGTAAAAGAGCTATGAGTTCCTGTTGTGGCTCAGCAATAACGAACCTGACTAGGATCCACGAGGACATGGGTTCAATCCCTGGCCTCGCTCAGCAGGGCGGGGATCTGGCATTGCTGTGAGCTGTGGTGCAGGATACAGATGTGGCTTGGATCCTAAATTGCTATGGCTGTGGTGTAGGCCAGCAGCCTCAGCTGAGATTTGACCCCTAGCCTGGGAACCTCCATATGCCAAGGGTGTGGTGATAAAAAGACCAAAAAAAGATATTTAAGAACTTGAGAAAATATTTTATAAAACGTGAGAAAAAAGTGTAAAATGAATTACAATTTATCTATATAATATGTAATTTTTAAATATTATTAATGATACCTGATTTTTATATTTCTATTTTATCTATATCCTGAAAATTTATATATTCAAGTCTAGCTAAATACTTTTATGGTATCTTCTTTACAGAATGAAAGGGTAATTATCTCTTATGTGGGACCCTAATTAGTCAGGCACATATGGTGCATCGTAGTAGGAGATACCAAGACACCACAGTAGCCTGATAACCACCAATTACAACAAAAGCATAGTTTTAATACAACTTGCTTTTCATAGACTATAGAGATTTTATGGATTGCAATTTTGCAGAAAAAAATGATCGCTAGAAACCAACCACTGAGAATTATAAAGATAAGTGACATCATATTCCAAACACTGTTCTTCAAATACGTACACTTTTAACAAAATCAGAGCCTAGTACAGCCACATAGTTGTTTTTAAGTATTGAAATTCAGATACATGTGATATGCACTCAGAAGTACAACCACATGAATATATAATTAGTGTGCTTTCAGTGTGCATGAATTTGGCTAAAAATGTCAATTTGTTGCCAGGTGGGACTGGGACCAACTCCCCCACCTGCTGGGCAGCCAATCGCTGCTGTTTGAGGTGAGCCTCCATTTGGGCCTTGAAGTCCTCTGCCTTCTTCTGTTCACTAACCTTAGCCTGTTGCTCAACTGCTTGTGCCTTTTCTTTCTCCACTCTGCAGGGAAAAAAAGGGGAACATATCAGAAACTATAGGCATACCTCAAGAGATACTATGGGTTTGGTTCCAGACCACACAGCAATAAAGCAAATATTGCAAAAAAGTCACATGAATTTTTTTTGTTTCCCAGTGCATGTAAAAGTTATGTTTACACTGTATGTAGTCCATTAAATATGCAATAGCATTCTGTCTAAAAAAAACAATGTACGTACCTTAATTTAAAAATACTTTAATGAGGAGTTCCCATCGTAGCTCAGCAGTTAACAAACCCAACTAGCATCTATGAGGATGCAGCTTCGACCCCCGGCCTCGCCCAGTGGGTTAAGGATCTGGAATTGCCATGAGCTGTGGTACAGGCGCAAATGTGGCTCGAATCCTGCATTGCTGTGGCTGTGGTGTAGGCCAGCGGCTACAGCTCTGATTAGACCCCTAGCCTGGGAAGCTTAATATGCTGCAGGTATGGCCCTAAAAAGACAAAACAAAACAAAAAACCCCCCACAAAACAAAACCTTTAAAGCTATAAAATGCTAATAATCACCTGAGCATTCAAGGAGTCAGTCTTAAAAGTAACATCAAAGATCAGTGATCACAGGTCCCGCTGTGGCTCACCGGGTTAAGAATCTGACTGTTATCTATGAGGATGCAGGTTCGATCCCTGACCTCGCTTGGTGGTTAAGGATTCAGCTCGGATCTGGCGTTGCTGTGGCTGTGGTGTAGGCCAGCAGTTGCAGCTCTGATTTGACCCCTAGCCTGGGAATTTTCATATGCCACAGGTATAGCCGTAAAAAGAAAAAAAAGAGCAAAGACCACTGATCACAGATCATAACAAACATAATAACAACAAAAAAATTTGAAATACTGTGAGAATTACTAAAACGTGATACAGAGATGCAAAGTGAGAAATGCTATTGGGAAAATGATGCCAACAGACTTGCTCGGCTCAATGCAGGGTTGCCACAAAACTTTACTTCGTAGGAGTTTCCACTGTGGCTCAGTGGTAATGAACCTGGCTACTATCTATGAGGATGTGGATTTAATCCCTGACCTCACTCAGTGGGTTAAGGATCTGGTATTGCCGTGAGCCGTGGTATAGGTTGCAAATGTGGCTCAGATCCCACATTGCTGTGGCTGTGGTGTAGGCCAGCAGCTGTAGCTCCAATTCGACCCCTAGCCTCGGAACCTCCATATGGCGCACCTATGGCCCTTAAAAAAAAAAAAGAAAAAATTCACTTTGTAAAAAACACAGTATCTGCAAAGCGCAATAAAATGAGTATGCCTATATCCTATTAGGCATCTGGCATCTAATATTAAGTGAAATCTGGTTAAAATTTCATATCATACAAAAAGTATAAAATTATTTCAATTTAAAAATAAAGATAATTAGAAACTGACAAATGCATAATAACTCAAAAAATTAGACAGAGGACTTTTAATAAACAATACATAGCTACCAAATTAAAAGGCAGAGGAAAATTAGGGCATACTGAATAAACTATTAAAGGGGTAATTCTTTAATTCTGAAATATCAGTCACATGTTAACCATTTCCTTACCTCTCAGCAAACGCCCTGATCTCCCATAACTCCAACTCTTCCTCCGCTACCCAGGTTTCAATAATAACAGGGCCAGTTTGCTTGGGTGTTTCTGGTCTCTTCGGCCTCAAAGCACTTGATCGAAGGCCTTTCCTCTGAGGTGTAGGTGTTTCTTTGGAAAAGAGATTAGAGTATTTTAAGCAATGTATCTTAAATCATAGTACTTCTGGCATTTCTTCTTGTATCATGAAAAGCAGGGATTCGCAAATGTTTCTTAAAGGGCCAGATGGTAAATACTTTAGAGCATGCAGAACAGATGGTCTCTATTACAACTTCTCGACTCTGCCTTTGTGTCATAAAAGTAGTCAAAGATAGTACATAAGTGAGTGAGTGTGGCTGTGTTCCAATCCAACTTTACTAACCAAACCAGACGGTGGGTCAAGGCTCATGGGCCATGGTTGCTACCAGCCCTGATATGAATGCCCTAGGAGCCTTTATTCCCTCCGCTGGAACACTATCCCTAGCCCCCTCCCCTCATTTGACTAACACCTAATTTACCCTTCAGACTGTAACATGGATACAGCTTCCTCCAAGAAGTATTTTATGGAGTTGCTGTTGTGGCACAGCAGAAACAAATCCAACTAGTATCCATGAAGATGCAGGTTCGTTACCTGGCCTTGATCAGTGGGTCGAGGAGGATCTGGTGTTGCTGTGGCTCTGGTGTAGGTCACAGACAAGGTTTAGATCCTGAGTTGCTGTGGCTATGGTGTAGGCCGGCAGCTACAGCTCTGATTCGACCCCTAGCCTGGGAACCTCCACATGCCGTGGGTGCAGCCCTAAAAAGACAAAAAAGAGAGAAGCATTGTATGTGCCTTCCAGCTGGGCTGGGTGTCCTTGATACGTCCAACTCTGGCAATCTGTATTTCCCCATCCTAGCACTGAGAAGAAGGTTTGGAGAGTTACCAATGTAAAGGAGGGATCTGAAACTATGAAGAATAGATACAATCTCCCAATGATAAGATTTTGAAAGTAAAAATAGGGACAGACAAGCAATGAACCTTCCCATATGCTCAGTTAACAGGGAAGCAGTAGAAACACAGGGAAGCAACAGAAGGAAACTCAAACAGCAGGACTGGGTTGTATGAAATGATTTGAAAAGAAAAGTGATACATTCAGACTGCGGGGGTTTTGCATCAGTGGATGGGGTGTCAAGACTGAAGACTGGTCAGGAAGGCCTTCTGTGACGTTCAGTGTCTCTGCCTAGCAACCGAGCTGTGTATTCCTACTCCAGGCAACACTGTTTTATAATTTTTTTTTTTTTGTCTTTTTAGGGCCGCACCTGCGGCATATGGAGATTCCCAGGCTAGGGGTCAAATGGGAGCTGTAGCTGCCAGCCTACACCACAGCCACAGCAACACGGGATCTGAGCCACACCTGCAACCTATACCATGGCTCACAGCAACACCGGATCCGTTTTAATGTACAGAGCAAAGCCAGGGATCGAACCCACGTCCTCATGGATACTAGTCGAGTTTGTTAACCACTGAGCGATGACAGGAACTCTAACGCTGTTTTAATTATACTAACATTTTATCATCTACTAGGACTGGGACTCCCTTTATAGTACTCTTTCCAAAAAAGCCATTTCAGCCATTTATTCTCCAAGGTGAACTTTTGAGTTAATTCAATCAAGATTCAAAAATTAAATTATACATTTGGGGACAATTAAGTTCTATAAAGCAATAAGCTTCTATCTATAGGTAGCAGTTTCTCGGCACACATTTCTCTCTCTCTCTCTTTTTTTTTTCTTTTTTGATTTTTAGGGCCACACCCACTGTACATGGAGGTTCCCAGGCTAGGGGTCCAATCGATGCTACAGCTGCCGGCCTATGCCACAGCCACAGCAACAGAGAATCCAAGCGCAACCTACACCACAGCTCATGGCAACAATGGATCCTTAACCTACTGAGCGATTCCAGGGATCAAACTCACAACCCCATGGTTCCCAGTCAGATTCATTTCTGCTGTGCAATGATGGAAACGCCTCCTGCACACATTTTTTAACAGATTTTTTCCTAGGTAGCTTTATTGTACATACAAAACTAAATTATTGACTTTTGCCTATTTATATCTTTAATCTGGACACCTAACTGAACTCTTTCTTGTGTTAACAGTTTGGATTCTCAGGTAGAGTATCACCTTTTCTTGGCTTCTTTGAGAACTGGGGCTGAATCTCATTCTTCTATGTACTGGCCACATAGTGCTTATCATGTAGGTGTTTGTAAATGTTTCTTAATTTTCTTTTTCTTTTTTTTTTTTTTTTGCTTTTTAGGCCCACACCCAGACACACGGAGGTTCCCAGGCTAGGGGTTGAATCAGAGCTGCAGTTGCCCACCTACACCACAGCCACAGGAACTTGAGATCTGAGCCATGTCTGCGACCTACACCACAGCTTATGGCAACACCAGATCCTCAATCCACTGAGCCAGGGATCGAACCCACATTCTCGTGGATACTAGACAGATACGTTTACGCTGTGCCACAACAGGAACTCCCTTTCCTGAGTAATTCTTTATGCCTCTTAGGTTATTTATACCCTGAGCACTGAAGTATTACACAATAGCTTTAACCCTTGAGTCAACAAAGCTTCCGTGACTACTTAGGTGTCAGAAGGCTGCCATCCTGATGCTGACGGTCTGGTGTTATACACTACTACACATTTTTCTTTTTTTTCTTTCTTTTTAAATAGCCTCATGGTGGCATCTAGAAGTTCCCAGGCCAGGGACTGAACCCATACCACAGCAGTAACCAGAGCCACAGTGGTGACAACGCCAGATCCTTAACCTGCTATGCCACCAGAGAAATCCTACATCTGAATTATAAGAGGTGTTACTACAGCTCTTTGTACCCCTCCTCTGCTTGGCACCATGACTGCCAGCATCACTGTGTGTCCAACGGAATCTTGCTATGTTTACTACTTAAATACTATTTTAAAAATAGAATAGTTTGTGATGAAAAAGTATTTCTTTCAAAAGTTGAATAAAGAGTTAAAGAAACAATTATAATCAAATTTCAGTTCATAAGATATGGCTAACAAGTGACTAATAATAGAAGATAATTCTTTCTATTTCTTACCTTTTGGAGCTTCTGGAACGCCAATGGGGCAAATTATTTTCCTGATACAATATTCAGATCGAATGCCATAAGGACCAACATCTCGCCTCTTAATTATTTCTGTTGTTGTGATTTCAGTTTCAGATGTTTCTATGGTGATTTAATTCACATACTATTAATAACCACGCAAAATATTCTGAGACTAAAAAGGTACAACGGCTGATATTTTAAAAAACAGACACACATAGAACGAATCTTTGGAAACGTTTGCTTAATGAGCAACTGCAGCACCATCGCTAGAGAGCGATAATACCGAGTTTCCTTCTTACTGAAAGAAAAAAATTTTTTTTCTGGTCACATTCACGGCATGTGGAAGTTCCCAGGCTTCGGATCAAACCTGTGCCACAGCAGCCATCCAAGATGCTGCAGTGACAACTCTAGATCCTTAACCTGCTGTAACCCAAAAGAATTCCTTTTTGTTTTCTTTTTCTTTTTTTTTTTTTTTTGCTTTTTAGGGCCTCACCTGTGGCATATGGAGGTTCCCAGACTAGGGGTCTAATCGGAGCTACAGTTGCCAGCCTACACCACAGCCACAGCCACAGCCACAGCCACAGCAACATGGGATCTGAGCCGCGTCTGCAACCTACACCACAGCTCACGGCAACACTGGATCCTTAACCCACTGAGCAAGGCCAGGGATCGAACCCACAACCTCATGGTTCCTAGTCGGATTCATTTCCGCTGTGCCATGGCGGGAACTCTCTTTTTTTTTGAAAATGTTTTAACTGAGTACAATGCTATTGGGGCAGCTTTGTTCCTGGTGGCAAAATTCAGTCAAAATAATAAAAGCCCTAGGACAGCAGCAGCTAGCACAAGCTTCCAGACGTCTCATTGTAAATGATTTATACTCTATAGTTAGAACTATCTTTTAAAAATTCACACTGGTTCCCACATTAGTGACTCACTTTATAATCTGAATCCCCTATCTAGCCTCCAGGATTTTAGAGCATGTGCTGCCAAACTTCAGCAAAGCTGTACTTTTAAAACGCTAGCATTGTATTTTAATAAATAACAGATATTCTTAAAATGAAGTGTCAAGGGATTTTTCTCTTGAAAATGCAAATGAGAAAATGAAACGCCCTTACCTGTCCGTGTGGTCCCTCCTCCTGGGGGAGCCTTGGCTGCCATGTCGTCCCATCGCAGACTCGCCCAGAGCAACCGCAACATGAGGCTCACTCCAGCTAAGGACTTCACGGTCTGAAGTCTATACCTAAAAGAAAAACCCAAGGAAACCCATGTATGTGTATATTCTCTCTCTCCCTCCCCCCGCACCCCGTCACACACAGACACACACATTCTATTAAAATGAAGGACTGGTTTCTGTCCTCATTACGACTTCGACATTTACAATATGGTTTTGTACGTACTTTGGTTATTATATGTCCCTTAATAAATGAACTCTTGTCCCTAAGGGTAACAACACATCTAACAATTTAAAAAGGGGTTGGAGTGGAAGTTCCTATGTGGCACCGGGGGTTAAGAACCTAGTGTTGCCACAGCTGTGGTGCAGTTTGCAACTGCAGCAGAGATTTGATCTCTGGCCTGGGACCTTCCACATGCCACAGGTGCAGCCAAATAAATAAGTATGTAAATAAATAAATAAATAAATAAATAAAAATAACATAGGAGTTCCCATCGTGGCTCAGTGGAAATGAATCTGACTAGCATCCATGAGGACGCAGATTTAATCCCTGGCCTCGCTCAGTGGGTTAAGGATCCGGTGTTGCCGTGAGCTGTGGTGTAGGTCACAGGCACAGCTTGGATTCAGCACTGTTGTGGATGTGGCGTAGGCCAGCGACTATAGCTCCAATTCGATCCCTAGCCTGGGAACTTCCATATGCCACGGGTGCAGCCCTAAAAAGACAATAAAAGACAATAAAATAAGATAAAATAAAAGGCGTAGCAGTCACTTCGAATGCCATATAAATTTGTAAGATGAGCATGTTTCACTGTAAGACTGATACAGTAACAATTCACGAAGATTTTATAAATTTAGCCTAATTTCAAAGTATGTGTTAGAAAAACTACGAATGACAGCAAATATGGAGAAATAAATGTGACCGAATGTGATAAACATCTAAAGAAGAATAAAATCTCAACTGCTTGATTTTTGCTGAAACAAACGAAAAATGTTTAAATTTTCTCAAAAAGCAAAACAAAAACAAAAAGACCTAACAAATTCGGTACGAGCTTTCGAGACAGAGATTTTGTATTCAAATGGTAGTTCTATAAAACCTGAATTACTGGATGATGAATACTTCCAGCACTAACGCTTTAACAACATGAGCGAGTTCTGGAACCCTAAGATACTGTGAATAACTAAGAAGGACGTCACTATATTAGTCACTCATCAGGAGACAAAGGTATCTCTGTTCAGGTTTTTTCTAAGCACTGCATGCGAAGTTACTGAACACTTTAGATATTCTTTAAAAATAATACTGAAAACACATTTCAAAACGAATTTACAATAGCAATGAATATCATGTCTTAAAATGGAGTTAACCATAGAACATTTTAAAGCAGCAACCCTAGGCTGTCAATTCTCTATTGGTGGTTTTTGTATAATCAAACACTTTGGTGACATTTCCATATACTTAAATGAATATACTGCCTGACTGTAGTATAGAGAAAACCTATAAAATGCAAATAATTTCCTCCTCTAATAGAGGTAGAAGGGAAACCTCAGACAATGCATATCTGAAAAGCAACGCTTTCTATTCTTAATGTTAATTTAGAAAAACAAACAACGTGAGAAAGGGAAAGCACTAGCCAAAAAGTTGCTGCAACTTTTTAAACTTCCCACCTCCACCTGGGGCACCATTATCTTCTTCGCTGAGCTATCACTCTATGAATCCTCTGACTGGGACAGAACAGTTCTTAAATTAGAGGGCAAATATTACCTAGTGCAGGAAGGTCCTGAGAGGGGGAAAGTGTCTTTCACTTTTGGACCACGCATCCTACAGAAATGCTTAGGGAACTAGGGACTCACAGGAGAAAACAATCAAGTATTTATTTGGAAAGAGTTTTTTTCTCATTCTCTCTCTTCTTCCTTCAAAATCACTCTCAACAAACCACAACTTTATTTAAAGCATCTCTATTTTACAATGGAAACAACACTAGGTGGGGAACACATCTCGGTGCATTAGGACCAGTTTATTCATTTATTCATTAAAAAAATATCTGAGTGTCTTCCATGTGTTAAAACTAAGGGAAAGGAGCTGGGGACACAGACATGAATTATAATCTCTCCCTGCATCCTCAGGAGCTGTAACAGAAGCAAGCACAGGGAGGGAGCATCTGATTTGGTTCCAGAAAGGGGATGAGAGCTCTGCTGGAGTCTCAGGGGACCAGGGTGTGGGGCAGCTGACCAAAGGCAAGCAGTGCTTAGCAGGCACACGCACCTAGGAGGCAGCTGTACAAGAGCACACACTTCCTCCTAGTAACCACATTCGGTGTGCTGTGGCTGCAGGGAAGGGATGTGAAGGTACAGCAAGAGATGAAGCTGGCACGAGAGAGGAAGGCAGAGCCAGAACATGCTGCACCAAATGGAAGGATTAAAGAGCATCAAAGACGGTCTACAAGGAGATCTCTGGAATGTGTCCAGTTTCGCATGGGTGTGAAGGGAAGTGCTTCTGAGAGACGTGGTGTACAGGCGACACACGCCTCCCCTCTCCCAGCCCTGCTCAAGTTAACAGGTCCTCTTTAAATGCTTGCTCAGCTCAGTCAGAATATTCACAGGATGGATCTGCATTTGAGGAGGATCCTTCCGAAGGCACTGTGGGGAATCCTACTGGTTAGAAGCCACCACGAAACACAGAATCAGGGCCTGGGGAAAAGGGAGTAAGGGAATGGACAGTGCGGAGGGAAAAGGAGGACCTAAGGAGTCGATGAGACAAGTTTCACTCTTTCAATACTGCTCAGCCTTAACATTAAATTAATGAAGACCAAACATGCGCCTCTGGCAGTCCTAGCTCCTACTCTGAGCATCCAACATATTTTATTCAAGTGTGAGTAGAAAAATGCCTTTCCCATGCATGGTTTTCAGAGCGATACATTTTTTAAAATGCATTCTAAAGTCAAGAATAATTTACATATTTACCCATGCCTCCATTAGAAGGGATTATATTTCTCTCAATTTCAGCAAATTAAGACGTTAGCACATATCTGAAGGCAGCATCTGCTTAAAATGTACAGAAAGGTATTCCCTTCCATTAAAAAAATGAGAAATTAACTAAACAGACACAAATTGTGCCCCCAATGCGTATTAAAACATAATAATACAAGGCTTCTGAAACCCAGCTGTGCAGGAAAGGGCCCTGGGCAACACGTGAACAGAACTGGCTCAGAGAATGATGCTTCCCCAGTCGAGCCTACCTTCTGTTTCAGAATAAAAAAGAGCAGAAAGGTCGGCCTCCACAACTGTCAGGTCACTTTAATTATTTATTTGTACATAGTAACTTTTCCAGTGGGAAAGAAGTTACCTGCAGGACAGTCAAGGATACATTTTGGGACCGCTCTCAATGAAGAAAGCAGAAAAGTGCAGAGTAATCCTACAAATCCATGAACTGTAATGAAGAGTTCCTTGATTCCCTGCAGGATTCTGCAAATCCTTCATTGCAGGCCCTGCAGAGAAATTGTACTTTTCAGCTGTCTCTATTGAATGTGTAATGGAGTGATGATATTTTAATTCAAATCAAAAGATGAGTTATTAAAATCAACTATGACTGGTCATTTAATTAATTCCTTTATAGAGAGCACTAATTTACAGTCTTTTTTTTTTAATACTTGCTAATTGGAATATAAAGGAAACAAAAAAAGTATGACTTTAACTTAAAGAAACTAGAACCATACTAAAGACACACAGAGATGAAGCCAAAAGTGAAATGGGGTTAGGAACTTGCTGACATCATTAATTTCAGGATCCTAGCGACATCTAACGGCAACCAAGACCATTCCTGGTTTCGACGCATGTCCCACAGAACCCTTAGGTCTTCAAAGGTCATGTTCCATCCTTTTCGGTTGTAAGGGTGAAAAGATAAAAAGATGAGGACATGAAAAAGGACAAAGCAAGGACAAATATGTGAAATGTGAAACAGCAGATAAAGTACTGAACTGGGGTTTAGGATTTAGGGAAACCAGGCACTAATCCTAACCCAGTCCCTCTGTGGACAGAGGCAAATTATTATGCATCTATAAAAGATAAGAATTTCTAAGATCCTTTCCCAATATAAAACTCCATGATCTTACACTCGCCAATGCTATGTACTTAATACTTACTGCCCAGAAAATTTTAAATTAAGACTATTTCTGGGTTTAAAACAAAATCTCAAAGGAATCTCAAGAGACTAGCTTTTCTCACATAAATATCAGAGAACTCCAAAACAAATGTTTACCATGCAAATAAATTACATTAGGAATATTTCCACATTATGATGAACCTTGTGCGATTTATAGGCATGTTTCCTACGTCTTACGTTTTTATGAATTACCTAAAAGATATAAAACACAAGCAGTCCAGAGAGCTGGTGATTATCCAATTCTATGATTATCTCTCGCTCCCAGAGTGAACACATGGCAATAACTTGGAAGGTTAAACCCCAAAAACAACTGCATGACATATTTCTTTTGTCTTGAGAAAAGTGAAGCTGGGTTTCATTTTAAAGGATTCCCTTACATTTTCAGTCTTTAAACATTTTTCCTTAAGTTGACCGAGTTAAAAACTCTCTGTATCTTATTTCCATTACTAACTTTGCCCATTAAATATACATTTTCCTGTCTTATTTCTATTATCTCATAAATGAGATATCCTTATCAGATAATTCTTTAAAAACTTTCTCCCTCCCCCGAATACATTTTAAAGTACCTACCTCCAGGTGATACCAAAGGTTGGTCTAGGAGAAGGATATGGCCATATGTCCAAGGCAGGTTTTGCATTGTAATTAAAATAAGGGACTTCTCGGATTCCTGCTTTTCTGGCCAACTTTTTTAAGTCATCATTAGGCAAAACAAATATGCTCTTCTTGCTGCTCTTGGTGATAAATTTTCTGTACGATGGCAGAGCAGTACCTGAACGAGTCTTCTTGGGTCTTGAAAATTTCATGAGTTTCACTTTGTCTCTTGTGGAATATTCTTTGCTCACGGTCATAGATGTTACCAGGGTGCCTCCTGCGGTGGTCAGGGAGTCTGTCACTGTTGTGGTGACAACAGTTTTGCTCTGCTCCTTCACAGAGATGATGTCCACACTGCTGCCTGAGGAGGGTGTGGAAAGCTTTGTTACCGTTGTGGTGGTGGTTGTGACAGTGGACTTGGCACAGTTTTCTGTGGAAGAAACCACAGTCTGCTTATCGCCTTTTGCTACCTTAATTACAGTTTTAGACTCCGTGGCCACTGTGGATGTCATGGTGGTGACTTCTGTGATGACTGTTTTCCTTTTAGATTCTCCACTGACATTTTCATCTTTGTTGGTGGGCAGGCCATTTTCATCAATAAAATCATTACTGAGGTTAGACTCCTCTCCAGAAGTAAGAGGTGACGAAGTAACTTTCTTAACTTCTGAGGTTTCGATTTCCATATCTTCCACCTGATTGGCTGAACTGCTTTCTGGGCAAGAGGGCGGAGGCGTGGTGGCTTGTGCACTCTCAGACTCCCTGGTTGATGGCAGGAACTCTGGGCTATCTTGATAGTCGCCTTCAGCATCTGAAGATTTCAGTAAACGTGATTTTGTTTCCAAGTTGTTTTTTTCATTAAAATCTTCCATGATGACATCACCATTCATGAATGGCTTTACAGCAGATTCTTTAATAGTCAAAGGCTTAATATCATTCTCAGGAATTATTTTATTTATATTATTAACCTTTGGTTCAAGGTCACCACTTCCTACTTTACTCTCAGAGATTTCTTTCAAGCATTCACCTTTCAAATATGCTTTAGGTTTATTATCTTTTCCATTTATTTGAAAGGTACTTGCTTTTTGTCCTTTCTTTTCAGATTCTCGGTTTTCATTATTCTTTTTGTCAGTGACACTTCTCAGATTTGTTTGATCAATACATTTATTAACTGGTCTTTCCTCTAATTTCTGGTCTTGACTTGGTTTTTTACCATTTGCTTCATTTACCTTGTCCTGCAGCCTGCTGTCATAGTTTCCAGTGGATTTATCTGAAACAAACTCACGTTTCAGTGGTTCTAAGCCTTCCACAACTTGTTCTTGAGTTATTAACTGTTCAGAAATACTTTCATTGCTGTTCTGAACAATCATGTCTTCTTCACTGCTGTCTTGAATAGACATAGTATCAGAACTATTTTCCAAAGTGCTATTATATTCAGAGTCACATCCCAGCTTTCCTTCAAAGTCTATTGCTTTTGACAGAGACGGGACATCTCTATCATCAGTACTCTTAGGTACCGACGGAAGTAAAGGGCTCTGGGAAGGAGAAACAATGGTGTCATTATCCTCCTGTATGAGTGGTTTTTTGCTCTTATAGATCAAAGTACCAATTGCATCTGCACTGGCTAATTTAGAGTCGTCAATGAGAAAATCACTTTCTTTTGGCTTAATCTTACTAGGTTCCTGGCCTTTACTGGCAGGTTCAGAGAGACTCTCATCTATGTCACTTCGAACAGAATTTTGTTTCTGACAGTTTGTCTCTGTGCTCTGAACGGAAACGTCATCTACCATTTGATCTTTTGGACAGAGTTTGTCTGTTGTATGATCAGGATCACTGATTCCAAGAACTGAGGAATCACTTTGTGAACATCCCCGAACCAAATCATCAGATTTATCGTTACTTGCCTTAGAGCTTTGTTCTTGTCTAAGCAAGTCACTCTGACACCCTTCTTTTACTTTTGCTATTACTGGTGACTCAGACAGACTTTTCAATGAACTTGTAGAAGTCCTTCCCATACCCTTAATTCCACCCTCCAACTTCATTTTGTCGTGGCGTTGTTTTTCTTCCAGTGTAAACTGTTTGATTCTCCTTTCGAGAAGTCCATCTAGTTTAGATGATTTGATTTTCTTTTTATAACTAGTCCTTAGATGAAAACCCTCACTGACATTGACCACATCCACTTGAGAACTTTCCTGACAATTTATATGTGACTCTGTTTTCACATCATCATCTATTTCCATTGGTTCTTCCTTAAAGGATTTATCATTGTCAGAATCTAAAACTTCTTTTACATCTGTGAAACAAAGACATTTATAAAAATGTAATTCTTACTCTGAAATGTGGAATTCATGATTAATATTTTTATTTAAGAACATACCAATTTTTCTCATTTTTACTGAAAACCGTAACTATAAATATCAATATATTTTAAAGAAATGATATGATTAAAACAGGTTAATGGACAGGGCCAAGTTTTATAAAAAACACACACATATACCTCAAACTTTTCTTTTTTTTTTTTTTTTTTTTTGCTTTTTAGGGCCGCACCCATGGCATATCGAAGTTCCCAGGCTAGGGGTCCAATCAGAGCTACAGCTGCTGGCCTACGCCACAGGCATAGCAACGCAGGATCTGAGCTGGGTCTGTGACCTACATCCAGCTCACTGGATCCTTAACCCACTAAGCAAGGCCGGGGATTGAACCTGCATCCTCATGGATACTAGTTGGATTCAGTTCTACTGCACCACAATGGGAACTCCTCCAAATATTTAAAAATTGTGATTCCTCATTCCTAAAAATGCTGGAATGAGGCAAGGAAAATTATTCAGTACGTGACAGCTACTGCATATACCAGTACCTTCACACAAGATTTTGAATAGAGTATTTTATGGTTATAAAACATCTTAAGGCTCACCTAGCTTACCTAGTTTTTAAAAAACAACTTTTCACAAAAGACAACATAAGTTCTTCAAAAAGTTGAACACAGTTATCTCTTGATCTAGCAATTCCATCCCTCTGTATTTATTCAAGAGAAATAAAACAGGTCCACACAAGAACTTGTACACAAATGTTCATATCAGCTTTATTCTTAGCCGAAAAGCAACAATCCATATGTCCATCAGCTGACGAATGGATAAATAAAATGTGATGAATCCACATAACAGAATGTCTTTCGGTAAATAAAAAGGAACAGAATACCAATATATGCTACAACATGGATTAACTCTGAAAACATGCTAAGCAAAAGAAGCCAGATACAACACTACCTGATTCTATTTATATGGAATGTCCAAAACAGGCAAATCTACAGAGACAGAAAGTACACTGGGAAGACTGGAGACTGACTGCTAGTGGGTATGAGGTTTCTTTTCAGGGTGGTGAAAATATTCTAAAATTAAGTGTGGTGATAAGTGAACAACTCTGTGAATATACTAAAAACCACTGCATTGTACACTTTAAGTGGGCAAATTACATGGTATATGAATTATGTTTCAATAAATCTGTTACCAGAAAAAGACAAGGCAGTACCTCTCCTGCTGTGCGAACTAGATCCAGGGCACTCCTATCGCCCCAGGCTGCCCTCCACCCCATCTCTCCTTACCTTGGTCCTTCTTCTCAGTAATCTTTGAAATGTCCATTTCACTTTGGTCTGCTCCTTTTGCAGCATCTGAATCTTTTACCTCTCTTTTCTCAGAATCAGGCTCTGTTTTCATTTTTTTGGGACTTCGTGGACTTTTTCTTCTATCTGATTCATCCATATTTTCATCCATATTATTTTTAGCTTAAAAAAAAAACCCCAAGTACATAGTAATTATAAGTACATCAAATATTAGCAATTTACCTTAATACAGCTAGTTTGGTGGAAAGTATCAAGTGTGGTCCAGCAATTTATACCTTGTTTTTCATTCAGAGAAAGAAAAAACAAAGTTGAAGGTGCTACATACTTTCTTATTCACTTAGCTGACCTAAAGTATAGAAGGAATAACTACATTTTAAATGTACTTCAGAATCCCTCACACATGAGACTATTTCACCCTGCTCACTGACTCCAGAAAGTCTCCATCAGTTGTTTCTAATATATTCTGTATTACAGAACCATATTAGAACTGGATAAATGCGGGTCCCCTACCCAGAAAAAAGTACATACGAAAACTTTCATAATAAATTTCAATGGATTCTTGGATACCGTTGAAGTATATCTATGAACTCCAGGTTAAGAATACACAAATCTGCATCACAGAATAAAGAAAAACAACCAAATGCAATGTGTAGCCTTGTTTGGACCTGATTTACTGCCAACAGCAAGAAGGCATCTCTGAGACAACTGGGGTAAATGGAATATAGACTGAGAAGCAAATGATTAGTATGTTAAAAATTTTTAATTGTGTTGAATGTGATAATGGCATGGTGGTTACGGAAAAAGGTCCACTTCAGTTGGAGATACATACTGAACCACTTTTTGGTAAATAAATGAGTTCTAGGATTTGCTCTAAATACAGGGTAAAAACTCTAGGGGAAAAAGTGGACAGTGACAACTGAAAGAAAAGTGATAGAATTTGTTAATTGTTAAAGATGAGTCATGGTTATATGGTAGCTCATTACCCTGTTCTGTTTTACTTTTTGTAGTTTCAAATTTTCCACGAGAAAAAAAAAATCAAACCCACAGAAGAGAACTATTGTCTAGATGAATCTTCCTGGGTCTTAGTGGCATTTTCTACCTTTTATTTTCTTTTCGCTTGAACCCTAATACAGCAAGGTATATACCTTTTTTTATTTAAATGAATGACTCCTTCCAGAAAGGTTTAGCTGAGGGAAGGGAAGAGTACAAAAAACACACTCATACCTGTTCAAGATAGCAGGATACTGGTGAGAGAAGAAAAGGATCGCAGAAAAGAATAACAGGAAGCATCTGCACCTCACAGGTAACAAAGAGGATAAAAAACTAAACAGATGCTTTCCTTAATGAATGCTTTAGTTATTTCAGAACTGGGCAATATTTTTTTCCACGGTTTCAAGTGGCTCGAAAAAAGCTTTACATGATAGTGGTATAGCTCCATCTATTAGCTGTAAGAACCCTGATATTTAAGACAGACAAATGATTGCCCTCCTCATTAAAAGTCTTTCTGACATTACGAATATTGATATTCTTATGAATGAATGCATAAACCAAATGCCTCTGAGATAGAACAGAGGTAAGAGATAAGGGGCACAAACAAGTGGAACGCTGGTTTTCAGATGCTAAGTCAACTGTTCCCTGAACTGCATTTTTCTGACTCTCAATATTCCTTTGTCTCTAACAAATGATTAAATTAGTCTAAGTATTATTATAGGGACAACAGTTCTGAGATTATAATCAGTATAACTGATGTTGATTTATATAAACGTACAAAGCCACTGTTGCCTTCACTGTAATTCCTGCTCTGTCGTTAAGCAAAGTCAATGTTACATTGCTGCTTTCTTCCTTGCTACCAACTGGAAGGAAAATTTGCTAGAAGACCAACCTTGTACACACTAGATAAAGGCCCAGCATTTGGACAATAGAAAACCCTATGCTAAGGAAAGTGGATACAAAATAATTTTACAAAACCCTAAATATTTTGCATACTGATAATCTGTATTTTGTTACACAGGTCAAACCAGGTCAGACACAATTAAACAAAGTTCTCTATAACTGTAAAGTTGTGCATGTGTAACTGGAGTAACAAAATGGTAGTAAAATATTATAACCATCTTTTGGAATTCATTATAATGGATATATAAACATATATATATATATATATATATATATATATATATATATAATGGATTATAATCAGATAAGTGAATACTGAATATTTCTATTTAGCAAATGGAAAGTTACTGAGCATCTACTATATGTAAGACTCCTAGTCCCCAAAAAATAGTTATCAGAGAGCTTTATAAAACACATTTTTTTTGTTAAAAGGCAATTCAGTGGTAACTTTCCGACATTAACAGTTTCAAAAATCTACCAGCTTCATCAGAGCCATTCACAAGGATGCCAAATTAGTTAGCTACATAGTATTTATCTGGCTCTAGAGCATAGGCTTCATATGAAAGAACACATTACACCATAAATTAGCAGGTTATATTGCACAGTGAATAGATTGCTTTTGAAAATCGCTTAGATAACAAAGGAGAGACAACATGACAGAATGCAAAAAGGACAGTGGAAGTCAGGAGACACAGGTTTTAGCCAGAATTCTACCAATCTGTGTGTGTGAGTGTCAATACGGCACTTAGCATCTTTATGAAATAGTATGCTTGTATAAAACACATGGTCTCCTAAAAGAGTAATTTGCCTCTAGAGACCTGTGATTCTAAATACTAAAATCATTAGCTAGTAGCATAAACTGAGCTAACACCTCCTTTATGTGACAGTGTTATGGAAGTCTCTATCAAAGCTTTCTTCCTGGTTTTGTTTAGTGTTACAATGCCGAGGTTACCAAACATGTAATGAATTTAAGCTTTTAGAAAAACCATTAGGTAGCTGAGGACTTTTCTTTTCAACATGTTCTATTTCATCATCTTTAAAAGCTAAAATCCTAGATATCAAAAAGACAAAAGGAGTTCAGTGGGTTAAGGACCCAGCATTGTCATTGCTGTGGCTCTGTTACAGCTGTGGCGCTGTTTCAATCTCTAGCCCTGGAACTCTGCACATGCTGTGAGTGCAGCCAAAAGGAAAAAAAAAGGAGAAGAAAAAGAAAAAAAATCCTAGATATCAAAATCCTGTGAATAAAGGTAATTTCAAAGTTTATGGTTATTAAACTACATTAATAATTTTTCACGTTCTAACAAGAATTTTAGAAAAATACTTTCATCCCAGGTTGGGGAGTGGGAGGATGCGCTGAGGGTTTGCGATGGAAACGCTATAAAACTGGGCTGTTATGATCACTGTACAACTATAAATGTAATAAAATTCATTGAGTAAAAAAAAAAAAACGAAAAATACTTTCATCAAAAGTCAATATACTATAAACTTATAAGAAATAATACAAATCAGAAATAATTGTGCAAGAAAAGTTAACTTCAATTACTTACTTCCATCTAACGACTTTCTGTAATTCACATTAGTATTGCCTGGCAATTTAGGAACAAACCTATAAACATGAGTTTTACTAATCCAGCTCCAACCACCATATCCTGTTACTCTGTATTCCTCTCCTTTTTGTTTCCAAACCTGGTGTAAATGAAAACAGGCTGATTAAAAAAGAATAAGAACATTCTGTAAAGTACATGTGCTTTACAAGTTTTTACCAAATGAAGTCAACAGTCAGGCAAATTAATTAAATTTACCAGTCAATTTTATTTTCACTGGGAATCAAAGATTTTTGAAAAAACTTAATATTCCTTCATAATAGAAAAATGTAAAACAATTTTAAATTTTATAGCAATTTCAACAAATTGGTCTAATGACTCACCTATATGCTACTAAGATAAACCTATTCTTAGAAAAGTGCCATAAAGAGAGTTCCCTGGTAGCACAGTAGGTTAAGTTTCTGGTGTTACTGCTGTGGCTCAGGTCACTGCTACGGTGTGGATTTGATCCCTGGCTTGGGGACTTCTACATGTGGCAGGTGCAGCCAAAAAAAAGAAAGAAAATTGCCATAAAGATTTACTTTATTCTAATTACATTAATCAAAAGAGTGTGTCAGGAAATTCCCATTGTGGCTCATCGGGTTAGGAATTCGACTAGAATCCATGCAGGTTCAATCCCTGGCCTTGCTCAGTGGGTTAAAGAATCCAGTGCTGCCACAAGCTGTGGTGTAGGTCAAAGACACGGCTCGGACCTGGCATTGCTAGGTTGGTAGCTGCAGCTCCAACCCCTAGCCTGGGAACTTCCATACGCCACGGGTACCGCCCTATAAAGACCAAAAAAATAAAAGTGTGTCAAAAGTAAAAAAAAATTATTAAATATTCAAAGTTGCAGAATCAAAGTCTCAGAAATGCCTAACACAATTTAAAAGAGCATACTCAAATTACCTGATGTTTAACTGGAAATGTATATTTTACCCATGTAGCTTGTTGCATTGTTTCTTCTTCTTCTTGCTTTTTCTCCTTTTTTTTGACTTTCTCCTTTTCTTCTCTTTCAATTGATGTCATCCTGTGTAACCTAAGAATATACATACAGAAAGACAGAATTACATTTAACATTGAAAAATAAACAAAAAAAAAAACATAAAAATGTAATACTGAAAATCAGGAAGACAAAACCAAAGGGTGGTTAGCTATACTCCCACAACCCAGATAATCCATACTCACAAAAATAAGCAAATGTACAAATCTGTAACAGGAAAAAATCAAATAGTACAAAAAGGCAAAAACAAAATATGCTATTCTTCCCATACGCCTCTCCATAAGAAATATATTCACTTATGACTTACTTCATGCATACACCAACATTATGTTTACACAAAAAGGGTATTATACTGCAAATACAACTACACAGTTGTTTTTTTCTTTTTCAGTTGTGCCTATGCATATGTAACTTCCCAGGACAGGAATCAAATCTGAACCAGAGTTATGACCTACGATGGCACAGCTGTAGCAAAGCTGGATCCTTAACCCACTGTGCTTGGGCCAGGGATCAAACAGCACCTCCACAGAGAAAAGCCGGATCATTAACCCACTGCAGCGCAGTAGAAACTCCTACACAGTTTTTAATCAATGAAAAATTAGACTAGATTTTTCCATACTAGAAGATACATATATCTTCTTTCCTTTCCCAAAAAAGACCAACAAATCCAAAAACTTTTATTTTATCAACCAATACTGCTATTTCTCACTTGGGATTTTAAAGTCTTTCCAGGGTACTCTAACATGGAACTCAGGCTTTCTACAACCACAAAGGGGCCCCATGGTGCCTACTTTTGGGTGACAGGAAGGGCTGGGCAGGAGGGACCACACTGAAGAGGCATTAACCATTAGGCACAAGCAGAGCTCACGCTCTTTTTTTCATGAGGGAAAACAGATAAACCACTGCACCTACTAGTAAGGAGATGGGCATGCCTGTGGTGAGGCTTTACTTTAAGGTGGTCAGCCTTACTGGTGGAAGAACTGCTTTAATCACATCCTACCTAAAGGGAGCCAATTCTGAACGCACAGCTATATGGAAAGATAGAGAGATCTCTTGTTAATTTGAGGAAGGGGAATGTGCTAGAAAGATGTGAGAGGGGATTTAGTTCTTTTTTTATCTCCATTCCTATGCCCCAAACTCCTTACTGGTCTACCTATTTATCTCCACTTAGGAAAAAGCTTTGTGTCCCTGTGACCAGAGATCTGTCACCACACCTGGAATGGTGGAGCGGTCAAGCTCTGTAGACACAGCATGACGGGGACCTGACAGTCTTAGCTCATCAGAGTATCTAGAAAGGGTGGCTGAGCCAGGACCAAGTAGTAGTTCTCATCAGTTTTTGTGGCCTCAGCTTTAAGAACCTATGAGAGGCCAGGTCTGGCATAGCAACTGAGCCATCTTTACTGATGGTGACCAGGAACAGAGTACCGTGTGAGGAGAACACCAGTGCAGAGACACTCTGGGAACTCACAGCTAAGCTGGGCACCTAGCTCATCCTTCTTAGTGTTTACATGAGAAACAGGTCCATTCTCATCACCAAAGACAAAGGCTTCACTTTGCCAGGGAGACCGTCCTGGAGCTAATCTGTGATGTTAGCTATGCCGGAGTAAATGCTGTTGTTTTCCCTCCCACCAAGACCATCCTCAAGGGAAAAGGCAGCAGGAAAGGTGAGCTCTGAAGGAGTTCAGTTCACCCTGGCTGGGCAGAAATCTTGGCTCCTGCTGGCAGCCTGGCAGCCCCAGGAAGCTCCATCAGCCTGGTACTACACAGCCTCCAGAAGCCGCTCAGTACAGGCAGGTGCCCCAGGTGTCCACAGTTAACTACGAGCCGGATCAGGAGTGTGGACTGAGCCTCAGCTCCACTCCCGGTCTCCACAGGTTTGTTGTGCTTGTCTTCCCTACAGGAAACAATGTTTTATGTCCTTCTGAGTAAACCTGAGGAGTATCCTCTCATGTTTCCCAGTGGCAGGAGGGCTGAGTCCAAAGATTATTACACTTAAAATGATGACAGATGGTGCCAACTGCCCTTCAGAGTTGTACACTTCACACTGCCGTCAATGTAAAGCCACCCTCCTTTCCCACATCTTCACTCAAGTTAGCACAAACCTCTGAAATACTAGCCCAACTGACAGAACAGAAATGCTATCCCATTCTTCTGATTTACATTTCTTTCATTGTAAATAACCACTTTTCTATGTTACTGGCCTTTCATATTTACTTTTCTGCCAAATGGATGTGCAAATCCTCTGTCTTATCTGTAATGGACAATTAGTACTTTTCATTTATAAAATCTTTTTCATTTATTAAAAGAAAGTTTTCTTTTGTAGTGCAAATATTTGTCCTCAGTTTGTCATCTGTCTTTTGAGTTTGATTATAATATTACTTTTTCCACTCAGAATTTTAAATTCAGATATTCACTTTTTTCATCTATGGCATCTGGGTTTTACATCTGTTTGAAAAGAAAGTATCACAACAAAAACATAAATTAATCCATGCTTTTCTCTCTTTTTTCTTTTTTTTTTTTTTTTGCTTTTTAGGGCTGTACCCCCAACAAAATAAAGTTCCCAGGCTAGAGGTCAAATCTGAAGTGCAGCTGCTGGCCTATGCCACAGCCACAGCCACAGCAACTCCAGATCCAAGCTGTGTCTGTGACCTACACCACAGCTCGAGGCAATGTCAGATCCTTAACCCACTGAGTGAGGCCAGGAATGGAACCGGAATCCTCATGGATACTGGCTGGGTTCGTTTCCGCTGCACCACAACAGGAACTCCCAAATCATGCACTCTTATTTAAGATTTTTTTGTTATGGCGTTTAAGAGTGGGCTTTCCTTTTAATCCTCATCTATCTGAATACTTTCACAAAGGCAAGAATCCGCCGTGTCCTCTTTCCTTCTCTGACAGGCAGTGCTAACGTAGTAGATTTCCATGTGTTTAGGTCTATTTCTGGGTTCTCTGTGTGATCCCACTGTTCTTCTCTTATAGTACACACTATTTTGATTGTTGTAGCTTTAAAATACATTCTAGTCCCTTTTTCAGTAATACCTACTTCCCTTTCCCTGTACATTAATTTTTCTAGAGGAAATATTAGTATCATTGAGTCAAGCTTCCCTCCCCACCCCCAACCAGGAGGAAAACCCCCATTCATAAAGCAAATGAATATTATATTTTGACAGATTAAATTAATATACTGCATGGCTTCCTTAAAAAATGACATATATGGAGTCCCTGTTGTGGCTCAGTGGTTAACGAATCTGACTAGGAGCCTTGAGGTTGTGTGTTCGATCCCTGGTCTTGCTCAGTGGGTTAAGGATTCGGCGTTGCCGTGAGCTGTGGTGTAGGTTGCAGATGCGGCTCGGATCCCGCGTTGCTGTAGCTGTGGCTCTGGCGTATGCCGGCAGCTGTAGCTCCAATTCGACCCCTAGCCTGGAAACCTCCATATGCCGCAGGTGCAGCCCTGGGGGGAAAAAAAAAAAATATATATATATATATATATATATATATATATATATATACACACACACACACACACATGTAAGCATATTATCTTCCCATTTACTCAAAGTATCATCTATATCTTTAGTAAAGTTTTAATGATTACATGATCCTGTATTTGTTTTTTTATTAAATTTATTCTTGGTTTGAGGTGTTTTGTTTTTGCTGGGACATTTTCTTTATTACCATTTTAAAACTGTAAACTGTAAAGAGGTTAAGAAACAGAACCTGATCAATAACCACTACATCAAAACCAGTGTAACTCAGTCCCGGCAGTCACTACCCTGACTTTGGTGTTATCACTCCCTTGCTATTCTTCACAGTTTTACCGCCTATGTGTGTATCCCAAACTATATAAAGCGTGGCTTTTGAAAACTCAGTAGCAAGCATAAAACTAGCTGCTTCAGTCTGAGCAATACTGTCACTATTAAAAGAAGGTTTCTCCGGGAAAAAAATCAACTTTTTTCTGGGGCACAGTTCACCAGAGCCTCTTGTGGTGCAATCAGAGGGCGGGGTCATAAGCAAGGCCCAGAAGACAGTGTGCTCACCGCACTCAGGGTGAGGACCTGAGCGTAAACAGGACCTCGCCTGGCAGGATCACGTGTAAACAGGTGTACCACAGAGACAGAGTTGGAAGTGGACTGCTCTGCACATCCTGCTTTTGTGCTCTGGAGGATTCTATGGTGTGACTGGTGAAAATTCTCAGTTCTCCCCCCACTGACTTGGGATCTGGCCTCTTCGGGCAGGGTACCATTTGTTCACCTGCAAGGCTGCTTCCACAGTTCCTTTTTTCTTTTTTTTTGCCTTTTGTCATTCTGGGGCCACACCCACAGCATGTAGAGGTTTCCAGGCTAGGAGTCGAATCGGAGCTGTAGCCGCCGGCCTACGCCACAGCCATAACAACACGGGATCCGAGCCACGTCTGCAACCTACACCACAGCTCACGGCAATGCTAGATCCTTAACCCACTGAGCAAGGACAGCGATCGAACCCGCAACCCTCATGGTTCCTAGTCGGATTCGTTTCCGCTGAGCCACGACAGGGATTCCTGCTTTCACAGTTTTATTGGTGCTGTCGTTCTCCTTGTCTCTGTTGGTTTATGCTTTGGAAAAAATCCTTTTGCCATCGTTTTGGTCAAGTTCAGCAAGGAGCAAAATTAAATGTGTTTATTCAATCTGTTATTTGAACTAAGAACTCCCATTGTATTCTCTTCATGGTTACTGTTTATATATATAAAACCTGTTGTTCAGTATGGTGGCCACCTTAATTTTTGTATTACTTTATAGTTTTTCAGTCAATTTTCTTGGGTTTTCTAAGTATATAATTAGATCCACCATATCTGCATATAACTGTTGCTACATTATCAATACATGTTTTATTCCTCTTGGCAAATTGCATTAACTAATACTTTTAAGAGAAGTTAAAAGATAATAGTAGTAGTGGGCATCCATGTTTTGTTTCACCTAAATGTTAATGGGAATGCTTCAGGGTTTCAGCAAAAATCATGATAGTTTGGGAGCTCCTGTCATGGCACAGCAGAAACAAGCCTGACTAGGAATTATGAATTTTCAGGTTCGATCCCTGGCCTCAGTCAGTGGGTTAAGGATCTGGCATTGCCACGGGCTGTGGTGTAGGTCGCAGACACAGCTTGGATCCTGTGTTGCTGTGGTGTAGGCTGGCAGCTGTAGCTCTGATTGGACCCCTAGCCTGGGAACCTCCGTATGCCACAGGTGTGGCCCTAAAAAGCAAAAAAAAAAAAAAGAAAGAAAAAAAATCTTGATGGTTTGGGGGAGTTCTCTTTGTTAGTTCAGTGGGTTGAGAACCCAACTAGTATCCATGAGGATGCAGGTTTGAGCCCTGGCCTTGCTCAGTGGGTTAAGGATCCGGCACTGCCACAAGTTGCGGCACAGGCTGCAGCTCCAGTTCTGGGAATTTCCATATGCCACACGTGTGGCCCTACAAAAAAAAAAAATCCTGATGCTTTGGTTTTAAATACATTTTTATAAAAAAGAGGGGGGCATTCAACTGTTTCTTAATGAGTAATGAACATTACATCTTTTTAATAAGTACATTTTTGACATCTAATGAGAAAAATCAAAGTTTTCTTTCTTTGGGAGCTGCAACCTATGCCACAGCTGCAGCAACACTGGATCCTTAACCCACTCTGCTGGGGACTGAAACAGTGCCTCCACAGAGACAAGCCAGATCATTAACTCAACTGTACCACAGCAGGAACACTTTTCTTTAACTTCTTAAAATAGCAAGATATTAGTAATCTAAGAATAGACAAATCTTCTGCACCTAGGGGAAGCCAATCTAGTCATAAATTATTGTTCTTTTAATTTACTCCTGAATACATTTGCTAATGCTTTAACATTTCTTGAATATACTTCTATATGCTATTAATTATTAATCAATGGTAAATATTAATAAATGACACAGAGCCATAATTTGTATGTATTTGTCTATTTCTATTTATCAAGTTTTATAATAGTCTTAGACTAACAGAAATAATAATGCATTAGATTCCTTCTATTTCTATTTTATAGAACAGTTTAAATAGTATTATCTGTCTCCTAAAGTTTGAAGAACATCTTTATGAAATCATCTGGTCCTATCTCCTTAGTGAAAGGTGCAGTGACAGACTTCAGACTGAACCAGGAATCCTTCCTTTTCCAGCCTGAGAAGTGAGTGTGGCCTCTGCCCTACTGTTCAATGATGGAGGTCACTGCTTTGCCTCCTCCCCAACCCTTCCCCCACCCAGAAGGAGGAGCCCAGCGGGACACCTTCTCTATGGATGTAGGAAGTCTGACCACTATGTTAGTGGACTCTGTGAAGGATTTTAAAATACCCAGTATTGGTGAGAGAGAATCAGAAATACTCTCCTCTTTTTTGTTCTTGGTAACTTGGTATTTGTTCTTTGTCCTTTCCGCCCCCCCCAATAATCTCATCAGAGATCTGTAAATTACATTACTACCTAAGGTATATTTGTTCTCTGTTTAATCAAATATTTGATATTTGACACATTAATATTTTCCTTCTTTGGTTTGACTCCTTATGACGCATGCCTAGCTTATTAATTTGCAGTTTTTCTTTTTTAGTGTAAGTGTTGAAGGCTATCAGTTTCCCCGGATACTCCTTAGCTGCATCCCACAAATTTCAATTTATGTCCTAGTCTCATTTCAAAATGTTTTCTAGTTTTCATTATGATTTTTTTTTACCATGTTATTTATTTAAAAGTGTATCTTTTTGAATTATAGTTTTGTCCAAATATATGACCAGGAGTGAGAACACACGATCATATGGTAGTTCCAGGTCTAGTTTTCTGAGGAACCTCTATACTGTTTTCTATGGTAGCTGTACATTCCCATCAATAGTGTAGGATGGTTCCCTTTTCCCATTTGTTATCTGCAGACTTATTAAAAGGGGGCCAAAATGACTGGTGTGAGATGGTATCCTTTCTTCCTTTCTTTTTCTCGCTTTTCTTTTTAGGGATACACCTGCAGCATATAGAAATTCCCCAGCTAGGGGTCAAATCAGAGCTGCAGCCTCCGGCCTACGCCAGATCCAAACCTTGTATGTCACCTATGCCACAGCTCATAGCAATGCTGGAACTTTTAAACCCACTGAGTGAGGCCAGGGATCTAGTCGGGTTTGTTACTGCTGAGCCATAACAGGAACTCCTGCAGTCAGGTACTTAACCTACTATGCCAGGGTGGGAACTCCCAATAGAGACAGATTCTTATTTTCACATTGAATAATAATTTACATTTTTTACCATAAGCTTATATTAGTTTTGTAATAATAACTTTTTAAAGATTAAAGTTAAAAAAAAATAAATCCATCAGGGCTAAAAAGTAGATTCAAGTCACAATATTAATCTTTTTTGTTAATCATCTGCCAAAGTCACACAGCTCTGCATCTACTTAGGAACTACATGATCTTAGGCCAAACACTTACATCCAAGTAAATAAGATGCCTAGCTCATTATACAATAAATATGCAAAAGATATGAGCATTCTTTCTACTCAATAAAAATGCTTTTTACTTTAGAAAATACTTTTAAATTTCATATACCTGATCTCTTTTGATCTCCATATGATCATATAAATAAGAATTAACTTTTACTAATGTTTACATCTTATAGAGGAGGTCAGTGAGGTCAAGAAGAGTCAAGCCTTTAATATGGCCTTTTAAATACATTAACTTTCATTATTAATAGACTAATAATCCAAAAGAGAGTCTAACACACCATTCACAAGGCTCTGAATTCACTTACCTGGTATGTCCTAAGGATTCTCGCCATATTGGCAGCATTACAACGGGCTTAACTGCACATTCCAAAATAGCTAAAGCCAACGCAAATTCTCTGGGTTTGCTACACATCTGAACAGCCTTGATCCAATTTGCTCTTTATTTCAGGAGGAAGGAAAAAAAGAAAAAAAATAAGATTTCATCCTGTTGATCTTAAAAGCACAAGAGTTATAAATTATGATGACTTTACCTTATAGGGCATATGGTTCTAGGCTAAGCAAATATAAAATACACTGCTACTGAAGTTTCTACCAAAAAGAATCATATATTTTGAACTGTCAAGGGAATCTCAGAGGTCAATTAATCTTCCAACTCCTTAGACCTACTATGTGTTTTTGACCTCTGTCTGGATTCCATTTGGTTCCAGAAATAAAGGCTCTGCTTCCCAGAAATCTTTCAAATGCTAGCGTTGGTTTGGTGACTTTAGAAGTACACTTGCATTTGTAACATCCTCAGTGTTTTGCTGACTGAGCTGACTTCAGTCAATTCAAATAACTACAATTTATAGTGTACACCTGTAATAATCATTTTGTAAATATTTACCATATTCACAACAATAAATAAACCTTGGTTTCTTTTACCTGTGTGAAGCCCAATTGGGATGAAGAAAGGAGGAAGGGATGTTGTTTTCCAGCTGGGTGATGGTCAGTCTCAGAGTAGATATGGTAAGAACTTTGGACCCGTGGACAGAACCATTCCATTTGAACTCTCCAGCTGGGGTCAGACAGAATTTATGTGCAAGATGCCTTCTCTTATCATGGTCTTCTCTGTGCTGGTGCTTATTCAGAGCAAATGAATTGGTGGAGTACTGATTGTGGTAGACGCGATACTTCCCCTCTTGACCCAACTTGAAATAGTTGTTGATATTCCCCTTCATGACCACTTCCTTTTTGGTGCTCAACCGTGAAACTTCTCCTTGAGAGTTAACCACCAGCACCTGACCAAGAAAATAAAAAGACTCCATTGTTCACATCAAATATCCAAGTCTGATCAATTGTCTTTCAGTAACTTGTAATTTATCACTCAAAATAAGATATATCTTTTTTTTTAAAAGATACATCTTATGATTGAACTTTTGAAGTTTAAAAGCTAAAGCTAATTGCTTATAAGTAAACAACCAAAGAAAGAAAACTAAGCTCTGTTGAAGTGCCTATTATAAGTCGGACATTACTGAATACACATGAGACCAAATGTGTAATATTAACTCATTCAGCAGTCATTATCTCAAGCTCACAGTACGTGGGGGTTAGGGATAAAAGAAGGCACGAGGACATTACATGTATTATCGCCCCCACCAAATATCTTTTCTTCTGTTCCTTTTATCATTCCAGTTTTAGATAAGAGCCCATAGATACATTAAAATAGTGTTTCAAACAGTTGATTCCAATCCTTTAGTGGCCTATGAAATCAATAGTGGGCCTTACTCAACTTTTAAAAAAAACTGAAATACAATACAATAGGCTAGACTGGAAAAGAAAGTACCAGGGGGCTTCCCACAAAGTAAGGCAAACTGCTATTTCAGGAAACTTGAATGTATGTACTGGGTTGCTATGAAAAATGTCTTACTGAGGGTCAGAGTGAAAAGGAAGCCTGAAAGCTGCTGCCTTAAAGCCATTTCTATGATGTTAAAAACACTATATTCTTACATATCTATCCTGCAAGTAATTCTGAAATCTGAGAGACACAGTTGTGGCAACTATTCTAGCACCACGGCTGGCTGGGGAACAAAAATACTGAGTCCTAGCTTCAATCGCTTTGTTCATAATCAGGGTTGGGATGCTGTGCTGCTCTGCACACTGGACTCTGCTACCAAGGAATGAGTCCCCTCCTTCAGTGGCAGGTTCACCTAAAATGACAGCTAGAACTGAGCAGTAAGTCATTAACAAAGCCCACAAATAGCCTACTCATTTGATTTATGAAAAAGAAGTCCCTATCTCTTTAGAGTTACATACAATAAAATTAACCCTAGAGCAAGAAAGTATACCACCCACTTATAGCATTTCTCTGCATGGACTGAAATCTGGGTGTAATAACTATACTCATCACAGTACGAACCCAACACTCTTAATGTTGTTACTTACTACACTCTTGGAGGTGAAGAAAGCACAATTCTAAAATACATCTACAGGAGTTCCCGTTGTGGCTCAGTGGTTAATGAATCCAACTAGGAACCATGAGGTTGCGGGTTCGATCCCTGGCCTCGCTCAGTGGGTTAAGGATCTGGCATTGCCATGAGCTGTGGTGTACGCTGCAGACGTGGCTTGGATCCTGCATCGCTGTGCCTGTGATGTAGGCCGGCGGCTACAGCTCTGATTAGACCCCTAGCCTGGGAACCTCCATATGCCGCGGATGTGGCCCTAAAATGACAAAAAAAAACTACAAACTTCCTGGCCCCTTTTTTAAGGTATGGTAAATAAAATTATTTTAATCCCAGAGATCTTTTTTTTCCTAAACAGAAAGAAATTACCTCTTTTCCCTCCTTAAATAACTTATTTGCTTCATGGGCTGCGGCTGCCACCTGCTGGCTCTTCAGCTGACTAAGTTTGCTGTCTGGATTCCGTAACCTGGTGATGATTCGAGTTGAACCAGATGCTCCTCTTCCACCTCCAGGAGACTCATTTATTTCCCCATTAGACTTCTCTGATTTGAAATCACCTGTTATCAAGTGAAAAGCAAAAAGTAATTGCTAACAGTAAGTAAATTATATACAGTAATAACACCTTACTTATCCAAAACTCCTATCTGGTAGACAACTAAGATCTGGAATATAAATAGAAAAAGTCCTTGAATAGCTAAAGCAAAAGCATTAATTCTTAAAAGTTTTACTCAAAAGAAAGTATGTCAGAACTTCACTGTGAGTCATTTATTATTTTACAGACAATTCAAGCATGCCAGGTTATCTTCTTCGAAGCTCATTTAAGAGAAAAGAAGGGCTGCTACAAATTTACAAGTGCCAAACAGAACTCAAACTCCACACTAATAAAACTGTTGCCTTACAGATTCAATACAGATTTATGTATTAAAAGTAAAGAACATAATTAATTTCAGAAAGATTTCCACTGAAATACTGTTTAAATACTTAATAGTTTAAGGCTGTTAACATAAAAGCCAAGTGAATTTTCTACTAAAGAATGTAGATAATTATCTGTGCATGCAGGTAAGTGTTATATGTGAAAACCAACTACATTAGTTTTTTTTTTAATATAACAAAAGCCTCTCACATTTTCATAACATCTTAAATTTTAAAAGTGACAGATTTAATTGCCAATGAGCAATTTCTTCTTTCCCATGAATCTCATTTCAGCTAAAGGTTCTATACATTCTAAAACTATTGCACCACTATGCAGTTTGGCCAGATAGTTAAATAAGACCTCATTTTCTTTTTTCTTTTAAAGCTTTTAAGAACTAAGACAGTGCAGCACTGGCAAATGAAAAACCAAGCAGAAAATATGGCAGTGACTAAATCAAGGTGGGATAGAGACTGTGCATCTTGCCATCCCAGGCTGGAAAGCTATAACTTTCATTGGTAGAAAACAGTTGGTTAGACTATTAACCATTTTCTCTCAAGTTTTACACCAAGATTCCACCCATGCTGGAGCTTTATGCCAATATGCTGAACTACAGTGGTTACTTCTGGGGACCATCTTTGAAGTCATACAATAAGTACTTTTTAGTCATTTAGTCAAGCCCAGACTTCCTAAAAGCAGAAAGGGAATGGCACAGCACTTTTAAAAAAAAAAGCCCCTTGGAGTTCCCGTCGTGGCTTAGCGGAAATGAATCTGACTAGCATCTTTGAGGCTGCAGGTTCAATCCCTGACCTTGCTCAGTGGTTAAGTACCTGGCGTTGTCATGAGCTATGGTGTAGGTGGCAGACGCGGCTTGGATCCGATGTTGCTGTGGCTGGCAGAGGTCAGCATCTACAGCTTCGATTTGACCCCTAGCCTGGGAATCTCCATATGCTGTGGGTGCAGCCCTAAAAAGACAGAAAATTAAAAAAAGAAGCCCCTCTATTTACAGTCAACAAGTCAATAATGCTGAGAGTTAGGAGTCAGTCCTTTGCCACTTGCTAAGTTTGGTACAAATAAGGGAAAGGAGGCAGAAAACTCATCCCTGGGGATAAGACCTGAAGGAGCAGAGAAAGGGAACAAGGCTAAGAGGTCATTATCTAATACACTCTGCCCAAAGGTCACATTCCTCCTGTCATAAAGGAGTGAATCGCTGCAATACAGCTTGGAGGCAGAGCACAGGGCTGTTTTACTCTAGCCTCTGTACCTCGTTGTTTAATGATGTCAGAAGGCAGAGGCCTAGACACATTCTGTTCACCTAAGGGCTTGGGCTATTATTCTGCTAAGCAGACAAACTGGGCAAATAGCGGGCGTTTACCTTCAGGGACTTTGAGCCAAGCTTCTGGGCACCAGGTACTAGCTAAGTATCCAGACAATTTATAAGGGGGTGTTACTGTCAGAGAAACAACTCCAAACCTGTCAAACTGAGATGTATAATTCTTCAAACCTAGAGCAATTTCCAGCAGTCCATCCCTGACAGAGCCAGCTGGATCTAGGCTGTCAAAGCAGAATGGCCTCTAAAGGGGGAATCTTCCCATATGATTCTCACTTCTCATCACTATTCATCCTCCCAGAAAACCAAAGGCAGCCACATTTATCAAAGAACACTGTCCACCATCAGAAAATGAGTGTTACAGATAGTTAAATTCATAAGTTGGCTCATGGAGTGTGAGATTAAGATAAGTCACATCCAGATGTAATCAAAAATAGCACACAACACACAGAAATTCTAGATAAATTAAAACTGCCGAATGTAATTTTAGAAGAGACGTTTTTGAAAAACTTTTCAGTTGTGGGTGAGATCTTTGCATAATGTTAGGCAGAAGCATTTTGAATTTGAATACATGTGCTTGTGCTGAGCTAAGGTGGAACTGAGGATATTTACTGTTTCCTGTTTTCACAACATCTCTCCTTCTTTGGAAAACCATTCCTACCCCACTGCAACCATATACTTTTACTGGAGCCATCAATCATAATACCTTGCCTGCCCTGGCCACAGGGGTGGGAACAATATGTCCAAGATAGGCCACTCAAATTCCTTCCTCAAGGACTTTTGATTTGGAGCAGGAGGAGGGGCCTTGCCTTTGGGTCACAGACCTTGGAAAGATATGAATACAAACCGCTGATGTCATCTTCCCTGCCACTTGGAAAAAGCCTGTCTGTATTAGGAGAGAATGAGGTTAACATACAAGCATATGCAGATCCAAAAGGTGAGACAGAAAAAGGAAACTGGAAAGAGTTTTGATACCTGGGGGTCCAGTTATGCCTGATGATGGGTTGGACTTCCCAATGATATTAGCTAATTAAATTTCCTTTTCACTTAAGCTACTTTAAGCTGGTTTGGTCACTTTCAAGTGAAAATATCCTAATTAAATTAAAACAGATCTCCATCTCATATCATACACAAAATTATATACAGAAAGATTAAAAACAAAGTTATAGAAGTGTTATGTGAAGTTACTGTAAAATATATATATGTTCTTGGGATAGAGACGGTCTTCCTTAGTAAGACAGAAAATCCAGAGAAATCCTAAAGAAAAAGATTGATAAATTTAACTGCATAAAGAAATGTAAAAATTTCTGTATAAAACGAGTTAAAAACAAGCAATGACTATATAAGTATATTTTTAAAATCAAAAATTAATACCTATAACACATAAAGCATTCCTAAAACTGTTTAGGGAAAAATATCAAAACTGAATAGGAAAAAATGAGCAGAAGACATGAATAAACAATTTACAGAAAGTTTACCAAACAAATGAAAAGAAACAACCACATTAGTAAACAGGGATATGCAAACTTTAAAATGAAATACTTTCCATCATCAGCAAAAATGTAAGAGAAAGATACCAAATTTAGGTGAGAATATGAAGAAATACATAATATGCAAATTATCAGCATAAATACCTTTTAATGTACAGTTAAGCAGCAGACAACACTACTTTTTAAATGTACCTACCATATGATTCAGCAATTCTATACTGTAGAAATATTTGCATAAGTACACAAAGATATATGCGGAGGATGTTAAAAAAGCACCACTAGTAATAAAAATGAAAAAACTGTCAGCAGCCTAAATGTCCATTAATAGAGAAATAGTCAGTGAATTATGGTTCATCTGTACTGTGGAGTACCATGCAGCAGTTAAAAAAAAAATCAATTTATAACATGAAAAGAATCCCTACATGTTACTGAGTGAAAAAAGCAAGATGCAGAACAATACATGCAGACTGATCCCGTTTACATTAAAAAAAAAAACTTTTTGTAAACATACATACATTAACGTAACTGCACGGAGAAAGATACAAAATGTTACACACCAAATAATGGTGGTTATTTTTTCCTATGTGCTTTTTTAAAAAACAAAAACAAAACACTGAGTGCAAGTGCTACTTGTGTTTAAAAAAAAATAAAAAGGGAAAGAAAATCAAATCTTCCCACCCTCATCAAACTTTTAAAAAATTAGAAAAAGAAAAAAGCTGATTTGAATGTATAAAGTGTATTCTTACCTATCTCTTCTTGAATAGAGACAGGTGTATGAGACTCTCTTTCTCCATTTTCAGGATCATCAGCTGCCTTAGCAGAGTCACTCTGGGAAGAATTTAGTTCACTGCTGCTGTTACTGTTTTCCAGATTAGGCTGGATGGAGGTAGTGGTAGCACTAGTGTTACTGCTGTCACATGTCTTGTTAGGTTCTTCTAGAAAAATAGAATATCTGATTTTTAAATTGGAAATCACATTAAAAGTAATTGTCAGTAAAGACATTTAATTGCTTTAGGATTGCGTTACAAAGCTAGATTTTTAAAAGAAAAGCTGCTCATATATGAATAATGCAATGGATGGAAAGAAGTAACAACACCCTATACATTATTTTTTAAGTCTCCCAGCATTAACTTAGACTCATATCACCTTAGTCCACAGTACAAAGCAGATGATCTTGCAGAATAATAGCGACATAACTAGCTCACAAAACTTATGTATCAGATACTGCAGAAGCGACTTTGCTGAGATAATCCCTCAAAATCTGAAATTTATATTCTTACTTTTCAAAAAGTACTCAAACAGTATTTAAAACAGAGTTAAAAAGGATTACCTATCTCTAAGGTTTTCTGCCTGAATTCTATACCCCCAAATTTAACCAGAAGGGTAACATCTAAGTGATTGCTAATTTTTAGAACAATATAATAGTATCACTAAGGGTACAGTTTATCAAAAGTATATCAAAATAGGAGTTCCCAGAGTTCCTGTCGTGGCTCAGTGGTTAATGAATCCGACTAGGAACCATGAGGTTGCGGGTTTGATCCCCGGCATCACTCAGTGGGTTAAGGATCCGGCGTTGCTGTGAGCTGTGGTGTATGTTGCAGATGCGGCTCGGCGTTGCTGTGGCTGTGGCGTAGGCCTGCGGTTAGGGCTCCGATTAGATTCCCAGCCTGGGAACCTCCATATGCCGTGAGTGCGGCCCTAGAAAAGGCAAAAAGAAAAATAAAAAAGTAAATAAATAAATAAATAAATGTATATCAAAATAAACATTATTGTGATCTGAAAGCCTAGGTCTTTCCTTGGTAGTTCAGAAATCTATGGCCTTCCTGTTCATTTCATTTTGCCACTTTTAAGATACCTTTTGGGGGACTATACTAAATATTTTATAATAATCTATAGGGGAAAAGAATCTGAAAAAGGATGACATACATATATATATAACTTATATATATCACTTTGCTGTATACCTGAAACTAATACAACATTGTAAATACACTGTATCTCAATAAAAAAAGAAAAATTTAAGTATAAATAAAAAAAAAAATCCCTTTTAAATCAATCACCTAAAAGCGGTAGATAGCATACCAAAAAGGCTATCTGTAAGGGATCATGAGCTCCTCCTACATTATTTTTGGAGGGAAAAAAACCTGATAGAAAAATGGGGAAATATATGAACAATGACAAGAGAAATAAAAATGGCCTTCAAACTTGGAAATATGCTTACTTAATTCAAACTAATAGAAATGCAAAGTAAAACCACATGGAGAAATTTTTTTTTTTTTGTCTTTTGAGGGCTGTACCCGCGGCATATGGAAGGCTAGGGGTCAAATTGGAGCTGCAACTGCTGGCCTATACCACAGCCACAACAACGCCAGATCCAATCCGTGTGTGTGACCTACACCACAGCTCACGGCAGATCCTTAACCCACTGAGTGAGGCCAGGGATCAAACCTAAGTCCTCATGGATCCTAGTCGGATTCGTTACTGCTAAGCCACGACAGGAACTCATATGGAGAAATTACCTCCCAGCTACCAAAATGGCAAAAAAAAAAAAAAATCCAAGTCTCACAATACACTCAGTTAGAGAGGCAGTGGGTTAAGCAGCACTCTCAAATATTGCTGAGGGAATACAAAATGGTGCAAAGTGGATAAAAGGGAACTGTCAACATCTAAAAAAATTAGATGCATTTACTCTTAACCTAGCAAACCCATGTACAGAAATCTATCCCAAAATAAACTGACAAAAACATTAACTTACTTATTTACAGCGTTACTCTCTGCAGCATTATTTATAATGGTAAAAGACCAGAAACAAACAAAATGCTCATCAATATGGCACTGGCTGAATAAATGATGGTACTTCCAATAAAATATCAGGCGCATCATAACAAGGACTGAGAAAATCACTATATCCACATATGAAATCATCTCAAGATTAAATGTAAAAAGAAAGGTGCAGAACAGTACTTATAGTATGCTAACTTTATGTAAGAAAGGGAGATAAATACGAATTTATGGGTATATTTTGCTTTTATATACCAAAAAACATTGGAAGAATAACCAAAAATTTATCAAAATGGCTCCCTAGAAGGGAAGGGAAGGAAATGGTTATTTAGAGAGGGAAGAGGTGAAACTAAAATGCTCTGAATATATAGTTACAAAGTTTGACTTTGGAATCATGTAAACATTTTGCTATTTTTAAAAATGTAAAGTTAGAAATGCAACCCCTAAAAACTGAAAACAAGCTGAAACAAAACAACCTAAACATATATCCAGCTGTTAGCATAACTGCACAGAGAAAAATATTTCAAGTGACTTTGGAAAACAGAATTGTGACTATATACTCTTACTGGAAATATGGTATAAAAATAAAGAGCTGCAAAAATATCTTAAAACGCCAGTCAGTAGTCTTACTGTGAGAAATAATTTTGGTACTATAAAATTAATATGCTATTTAAATCATTTTATTACTATTATTAATGCAATCCAGATATTAATAATTATTATAATAATAAGTTATTACTGGAAATCTGTATCAGGATAAAGCAAATATTAATTAAGCCACTGTTATTAGGAACTAAGGTTTGTAGTATAAAAGAAGAGATACAAGTATAAAAAAAGAAACTAAGTATGCAATCCTCAATCTGAATTTGAAATGTCAATATGAATTGTTCCTTTTCTTTTCGTTTCTTTTTTTGCTTTTTAGGGCCGCACCCGTGGCACATGGAGGTTTCCAGGCTAGGGGTCCAATCAGAGCTACAGCTGCTGGCCTACGCCACAGGCATAGCAATACCAGATCAGAACCGTGTCTGTGACCTACATCACAGCTCAAGGCAACGCCGGATCCTTAACCCATTGAGTGAGGCCAGGGATCGAACCGGCAACCTCATGGTTCCAAGTCGGCTGCACCACGATGGGAACTCCTCTTTTTCTTTTCTAAAATACATATTTTTGAACACTACGAACCAAAAAATCCTGGAGGCAGTGAAAGCACAAGAGCAGTAAATACGCTTGGGGCCAGATTATGGTCTGTAAACATCATTCCCCACTAGAAGGAACCAGGGCTTCTTGCAGGAATTACCGATTCCAGGTCTGGGGTAGGAAATGTAAAAGGTAAGCTTCAGACATCTCATTCTACCAAAAAGCAAAGAAGCTAAGACTACTGGGGGCCATACATAGCAAAAGAACTCAAAAGCCAACATGAAAGCCCCCCCCCCCGACAATGGTCAACATAAACAAAACAAATGACAACTGTAGCTTACTGAAACAAAGTGAACACATAAAGATCTATGAGCTCAAAAAGATACGTAAAATGAGAAAGTCGTGCCCCTCCCCCAAAAGTCTAACACCTAAATCACCTAAATCACCACTGAAGGTAATTGCACACCAACTCCTACCTGAAAATCAGATTTTAAGAAAAATAATAAAGCATTTATTCCTGCTCTAATTATACGTCACGGTATTCACATAATTTTTTTTTTTTTTTTTTTTTTTTTTGTCTTTTTAGGGCTGCACTCGAGGCGTATGGAGGTTCCCAGGCTAGGGGTCAAACTGGAGCTGTAGCTACCAGACTACACCAGAGCCACAGCAAGGCCAGATCTCAGTCACGTCTATAACCTACACCACAGCTCAAGGCAACGCCGGATCCTTAACCCACTGAGTGAGGCCACAGATTGAACTTGTGTCCTCATGGATGCCAGTTAGATTTGTTTCCTCTGAGCCATGATGGGAACTCCCCAAGTATGTTTTTAACCAAGAAAATAATTCTGGGATATGAACTTAAGAGATTCTACCTGTCCACGTTTTAAAATACTTTATAGAAAGCACTCTACTATTAAGATAACGGTACTTCATAAAATAATAGGCAACCAATCCCCTACTCAGTTTTTCTGATCATTAAAAAAACTACTTACCCCACTGAGTTCAGAATATATCCATTTAAATTTCCAAGGAGTTAATGAGCTGAGGCCTACCATAATTCACAATACATACTTTTTTTTAACTTCTCTCAAATCGTAAGTTTTCCCCCATTTCAGTTTAGAATACTGACTTTGCTTTTCAAGTGTTCTAGGACTCCTTATCTCTACTTCATTAGGCTATAAGATTAAAGAAATCTCAAGCATTTGCTTCAAATCACCACAAAGAAGGTTATGACCTAACAGTCTTCACAGTTCAAATATTCTAGACTGATAGCTAAAACCAAAATATCAAAAAGAGTAATATTTAGCTTCAGAACCTCCAAAAGCCATTATCAATCCAATGAGGTAAAAGCTTCCAGAGCCTCTCATATTCACTAAGCTTCCCTTGCGATAAAATTCAAACCTAAAGCAAAGTACTATCATTTAAGATGTCATTATACCCAAAAGTTAAGAAACAGATTAAATCAATACGTTTTTACAGTTCAACTTTATAGATGTTAGAGGTTCAGTATGTCTGTGGAAACATTTTCAAAGCAATTAAAAAAGTTATGGAAATAAAGGCAGTTTTATCTACTAGTAATATTTTCATAATCCAAGACATTAAATCTACAGGCATAACTTAAATAAAGCAAATGCTGTCTGCATTATATGTCTGAATACAAATTCTCCGTAGAGGATTTGAGTTTAAGATGTTAGAAAGACACATGCACCTTGTCCCCTTATAAGCTGAAAAACTGACATTCAGATATAAAAAGTTTCTAATTTAAAATACACAACAAAATGTAATTCTGAAATTGAGCTCTTTGTTAACTACAAGGAAGCTGTACAGAATAATAAACAGCTGCCATAAGAGGTCATTTTTGGTCACATGACCATTTTCATGAACCGAAGTGAAATATCTGGAGTACAGATGTGGTCGGGGGGAATCTGAGGAATAGGTACTCAGAGATCAACTTCTTAAAGTGGTATCTACCAACCTTTCCCATAATATTGCCCAACTTCTCAGTTTAATCTTCAATCTCAGCCACATAAAATCTTTCCAATCACTGATCATACCCATTTTGAAATCATAAATCTGCCTATTTTATGTATGCTATGATTTCTACAGATTTTTAGACCAACGGTAATTTTTCCTGTGCATAATGTCTATAATAACAAAATGATAGTGCTCTCTGACAAGACCTGACAAAATATAGCTTGAGATATATACATATATACACATATATGTACACACTAGATATATATACGTATATGTGTATATATAAAGAAATTCTATTTTAGGTGTATTTTTAAAGAAATTTAAAATTCTTAGGTTATTTTTAAGTATCTATTCGAGAGAAGATAGGCAATATAAACATTAATAGAAAGAAAGATATTATAGTTCAGGCTTTTTCTGTTCTCTTTACAACCATATCTGTGGCATATGGAAGTTCTTGGGCTAGGGGTGACTCAGAGCTGCAACTGCAAACTGCACCACAGCCATGGCAACACCACATCTGAGTTGCATCTGCAACCTACACCGCAGCTTGCACCGACACCAGATCCTTAGCCCACTGAGTGAGACCAGGGATCGAACCCACAATGCTAAGAGAGACGACATCAGGTCCTTGCCCCACTGAGCCACAACAGGAACTCCACAGTTTAGAAATATTATTAAGACCCAGACACCTATGGTCAAGTAATCTTTGACAAAGGAGGCAAGAATATAAAATGGAAAAAAGACAGTCTCTTTAGCAAATAGTGCTGGGAAAACGGGACAGCTGCATGTAAATCAATGAAACTAGAACACATCCTCACACCATGCACAAAAATAAACTCAAAATGGGAATTCCCGTTGTGTCTCAGTGGTTAACGAATCCGACTAGGAACCATGAGGTTACAGGTTCAATCCCTGGCCTTGCTCAGTGGGTTAAGGATCTGGTGTTGCCGTGAGCTGTGGTGTAGGTTGCAGACGTGGCTCGGATCCCGTGTTGCTGTGGCTGTGGCGAAGGCCAGCAGCTACAGCTCCTGTTAGACCCCTAGCCTGGGAACCTCCACATGCTGTGAGTGCGGCCCTAAAATGACAAAAGACCGAAAAAAAAAAAAAACCCAAAATGGCTTAAAGACCCCTAAGACAAGACACCATAAAACTAGAAGAGAACAGAGAGGCAAAACATTGACATCAACCATACAAATATTTTCTAGGTCAGTCTCCCAAAGGAACAGAAATAAAAAAAATAAACCAATGGGACCTAATCAAACTTAGAAGCTTTTGCATAGCAAAGGAAACCATAAAAAAAAAAGCATAAAAAGACAACCTACAGAATTGAAGAAAATAGTTTCAAATGATACAACCAATAAGGGCTTAACCTCCAAAATATACAACTCCTAGAACTCAACAGCAAAAAAGTAAAAACAAAAACAAAAACAAAAAACCAATCCAACTGAAAAAAGGACAGAAGACCTGAATAGACATTTCTCCAAAGAAGACATACAGATGGCTAACAGGCATATGAAAAAATGCTCAACATCACTAATTATTAGAGAAATACAAATCAAAACTACAATGAAGTACCACTTCACACCAGTCAGAATGGCCATCATTAGTAAGTCTACAAATAACAAATGCTGGAGAGAGTGTGGAGAAAAGGGAACCCTCCAACACTATTGGTGGGAAGGTAAACTGGTACAACCACTATGGAAAACAGTGTAGAGGTACCTTAGAAAACTAAATAAAGAACTACTAGGAGTTCCCATCGTGGCTCAGTGGTTAATGAATCCAACTAGGAACCATGAGGTTGTGGGTTCGATCCCTGGCCCCGCTCAGTGGGTTTAAGGACCTGACGTTGCCGTGAGCTGTGGTGTAGGTTGTAGATGCGGCTCGGATCCTGCGTTGCTGTGGCTCTGGCGTAGGGATTTCGCGTTGCTGTGGCTGTGGCATAGGCCGGTGGCTACAGCTCTGATTAGACCCCTAGCGTAGGAACCTCTACGTGCCGCAGGTGCAGCCCTAGAAAAGACAAAAAGAAAAAAAAAAAGAAAATAGATAATACCTGGATTGAAAAAAGAAAACATCACTACAAATCCTATAAACATTAAAAACATAGGATGTTATCACACCAATAAAATTTTAATGAAGTGGTAGCTTCCTAGAAAAATGAAACTTACTAAAATTGACACAAGAAAACAAGAGTTCCCATTGTGGTTCAGCAGTAATGAACCCAACTAGTATCCATGAGGACTCAGGTTCAATCCCTGTCCTCACTCAGTGGGTTAAGGATCCAACGTTGCCGTGAGCTGTGGTGTATGTAGCAGATACGGCACAGATCTGGGCACTGCTGTGGCGTATGCTGGCGGCTGTAGCTCCGATTAGACCCCTAGCCTGGGAACTTCCATATGCCATGGGCACAGCCCTAAAAAAAAAAAAAAAGAAAGTTCCCAGGCCAGGGATCAAACCCATGCCACAGCAGTTATCCAAGCCGCTGCAGTGACAACACCAGATCCTTAACCCACTGTGCCACAGAATTTCCAAAATCTACAATTATTAACCTTTCCACAATGAAAACTCCAGGACTTCAGTAAACATTTAGGGAATAAATAACATCAACCCACAAAAGCTCTTGCAGAGAAAAGGAAAAGTGGTAACTTGTATCAACTCATTTTGAGGCCAGCATAATCTAGGAATCAAATCCTGACACATTATCAGAGAAGGAAAACTGCAAGCCAATCTCATTCATGAAAATTGATGAAAAAATCCTAAACAAAATATTTTAAAATGGAATGCAACAATACATAAGAACAAAAATACACTGCAACCAAGTTGCATTTATTCCAGAAATATGAGACTGAGTAAACATTTAAGAAAATCAATGTAGAAACTTCTGCTTCCAGTGAAGATGGAGTAGAGTGACTGGTCTTAACCTACTCAATGAAACAACCACAAACAAAAGAGACCACTTACAAGAAAATTAACCAAAGAACTGACAGTCACATCACAAAAGAAGTTATCCAAATCTCTCTCTCTCTCTCTCTCTCTCTCTCTCTCTCACACACACACACACACACACACACACACACGAAAGGTGCTCAACATCCTTAGTCCAAACCATAATAAGCTATCTCTACATGCCTACCAGAATGGCTAAAATAAAGAGAAAAAAAAGGAAAGACTTACACGATATTCTTTAATACCTAGAAAAACTCTTTAAGGCTTTCCATCAAGGTACTAACTAAAACTCTTAACTTTTCATAGGATCACCAGTGTTTACTCTTTTACTCATTTAAATTTTCTATCTTGTTTTTCAAAAAATACATATAGCTACTACAATAAATTTTTTTCACTTTTAAAAAAGGCAAAAGGAAAGGCATAACGACATTCTTAGTGTGATATAACTTACTTTGAGTAGAATTTTAATTTTAAAAACTTAAATTATTTTATTACTGGTTAACTTACATTTTCATGTCAAAATATATCTTATAAAAATGTTTTGGGACAATGGTTATCATAACATTATGGTTTGAAATGTTAAAAAAAACTTATAAGACCACATGCAAATGCAAAATTAATCTGTTAGTACATACAGAATTGGAATGGTGAAATCATTCAACACTGAGCCATTAGTATGTAAGTATTTAAAACCAAAATATATGCCACTATGGTCTGGTGATAAAATATTAAAATAAGTTTATTAGACAAAAACAGCTAAATGAACTTTAAAAAGCATGAAAATTATGATGAGTTTCAAGCACTAAATGCAGAACATTTGTCAAACTCCAAATGTTAGGTGACAATTTAGCAATCAGGGATGGCTCTTATGTAAGCAAGCAGCATGAATAAACACATACTTTAAAGTTGTAGGTGACATTCAGCTTTCACTAAAGGGAAGGATTTCCCCCCATTACAGAGGCACTGATACACTGCCCTCTGTACCTGGCACATCCTGGGGGAGCTCAGATGCCACCTTCTTCTCTGCCATGTTGCTGCTATCGTGGGTTTCTGAGAGACACCCCACGGGACTCCTCCCTTCAGAGGGACTAGTCTCTTCGGAAGAAGCATTTGTTGTGTTGTCGCCAAGATTTGCTGACACAGAGTTACCTTTATCCCCAACTTCTGTTGGCTCTACAGTAAAATGCACAACAAAACTTTAAAGATATCCTTTAAAATTGCTTAGGACAAATGGCCACATTCAGTCAATTACCTAAAACGAATGTTCACCAAAAAAACCTGCTTTGTTGGAAGGCCATTTTGAAGCAATTAGAATCTGGGATATTTTTGCAGTAGGTAATCCAAAGGCTATTTAAGAATATCTAATATATTAAGAATGTTGAAGTAATTAATATAAAAATAAGCATACTTTTTTACATAGAAAAGTATATATTATGATATAAAAATATTGATTTTTTTACCAACAAATCTCATAGGAAAATGGCACCCCACCTTATTAAGAAGTATAGAAATATAGCCTTATAGCAAATTCACCAATATATAAAATCCACTACAATGATTACGCATGCTATATGGAGGAAGAGTATCCTAATTTCTTTAGAAATGTAGAATATTATATAGTTGTTTGTAATAAAAAAGATTCATTTTCATTTTGCAAGTGAAACTAGAGATTTCATGAATAACATTGATGAAATACTTCTTTTTAACCAAATAATATTTTTACCCTCAGATTTTCCTGGCTCAGGATCGTCATCTGGTGTTTTGTCATCACTGTCTTTTTCAAGGGGCTGGTCTTCAAACTCCTCTCCGCTTTTGTCGGCATCTTTGGAGTTATTATTCTCAGTCTCATTCTTGTCCTTTTCAATTTCCTCTGGGCTTTTAACAATGTCAATGTCTCCCTTTTTGGCTCTTATGGATTCCAAAATTTCTTCTATAATAAGACAAATAAAAATTGTTTCCATAGATGTCAAATATAAAAGTATTACAAATGCCACTTAAAGAGTTTCAATACAAATTATTATTAAAGCTACATCTATTAAAAGGATTACAATTATGAAATAAGGATCAAGATTACCAATAAAATTTTGATGTTTAGAGAGCCCAATTTGGTTATCTTCACTTCCAGAAAATATATGCTAATTATAGGATTTTAATTTAAAAAAAAGAAATAAAAATTAGTCTATCTTTTAAAATTGAGATTGAGGAGTTTCCGTCATGGCTCAGCAGTAACAAGCCCGACTAGTATCCATGAGGACTCGGGTTCAATCTCTGGCCTCACTCAGTGGGTTAAGGATCCAGTGTTGCTGTGGCTGTGGTGTAGGCTGCCAGCTACAGCTCTGATTCAACCCCTAGCCTGGGAATTTCCATATGCCATGGGCGAGGCCCTAAAAAGACAAAAAAAGAAAAAATAATGAGATTGATATAGATTACTGTCACATCCTCTGACATGTGAGAAAAACTGTAAACTGATATACACCCAGTCTGGGCAGTGTGGTACGGTGACAAAAACCTAGAGACCATAACCTATTGTAAATCTGACTTGTGTTAGCTAGACTGGCCTGGGCAAGCTACTTAAAATGAGAAAACAGAGGCCCATGTGGAAATATTTCTTTCTAAAGTCTCATAACTTTCTGAAAGTTACTAAATCCCTAAGGCTTCTAATTCTCTTTCAAGGTATATCAGAATACAGACTCCTGGATATTAATGATATTCTTTGGGTTATAATCTAATACTATCATTTTTTTTGTCTTTTTTTGTCTTTTTGCCTTATCTAGGGCCGCACCTGCAGCATATGGAGGTTCCCAGGGTAGGGGTCTAACAGGAGCTGTAGCTGCCGGCCTTCGCCACAGCCACAGCAATGCAGGATCCGAGCCGCATCTGCAACCTACACCACAGCTCACAGCAACACCGGATCCTTAACTCACTGAGCAAGGCCAGGGATCGAACCCGCAACCTCATGGTTCCTAGTCAGATTCATTAGCCACTGAGCCACAACAGGAACCCCTAATACTATCATTTTTTATTTTGTTGCTCAAATTTTTCCAGTTGTGGCCACCGGAAGTTTTCCCAGGTGAGTCCAGTATGCTTTAAATGTACTTCCTATCCTCCCTTCTTCCTTCATTCAGCAATTATGTACTTCCCAACACTACAAGATGTTTCAGACTCAACCTTGCACTGGAGAAAGGGATTTAGAAATCATGATCTGGGCACTAGGTGTACTTGTTACTGCTGGAGTGTCTACACTCTCTCCACCAACAGAGCTAGGAAAGCATTCTGTACACTAACCCATGTATATAAATATCTGTATTTTTTTCTGTATCTATCTTTGTGTGGGGGGGTACATGTGTGATTCATTAAAGCATTGCTCTGTTGCCTCTTTGTAGCAGAAGTTCTGTTTTCATTACCTACAATATGTCTACTTATTTGGTCAATCCTCTTATACACAGTAAACTAGTTTCATAATTGCTGAACTATAGTCCCATGAGAAACAAATTTACCAACTAGAGTACAATGTTTCTAAACAAGAAGAAACATTTTTAATTCCAAGGCGATGCACTCATGGTACTTCTTTTTTGGATTTTTAAATTTCTTTGTTTGTATTTCCTTTGTTGAAATGTTTTCTACCTTCACTTTCATCAAGCTTTTTTTTTGGCTTTTGTCATTTTAGGGCCACACCCGTGGCATATGGAGATTCCCAGGCTAGGGGTCTAATCAGAGCTACAGCTGCCAGCCTACGCCACAGCCACAGCAATGCAGGATCTGAGCCGTGTCTGCAACCTACACCACAGTTCACGGCAATGCCAGATCCTTAACCCACTGAGCGAGGCCAGGGATCGAACCACAGTCCTCGTGGATACTAGTCGATTCGTTTCTGCTGAACCATGGGAACTCCTCAAATGGAAGGAATTCTAACTAGTATATTTCCTGTTGTCATCATCCAAGTCATCCTGGGGTCCTTTTTTACTTCATTTCCTTATATCCTCTTACCTATCTATACATACTGCTTTCAGTTTCTATTCATCCCAGCTGCACTGACTAAAAAAAGTACACTAAACCTATCAAATGGAACTATCTCAAACACTTTTTTAAAGAACTTTTTATTCATAAAATTAAAATTTAATTACCAATTACTTGTTCTTCCAAAGAGCCATATTATTTCTTACTTTCAAACATAGCTCCACCCTGATCTTCAACTACCAGTATTTCCAAACCAGACTGTTGTACATTCATTCCAACTTTCCCAGTGCCATTTAATGGCAATTAAACAACATTTAAAAGAAACTATTTAGATTAAAAATTGCAGATGGGATGACCAAAGGTCTCTGTTTTTCCATAAAGGTTCTTCCCTTTTTTTTTTTTTTTTTTTTTTTTGCTTTTTTGGGGCACACATGTGACATATGGAAGTTCCCAGGCAAGAGGTCGAATAAGAGCTGCGAGCTGCCAGCCTACACCATAGCCATAGCCATAGCCACATCAGATCCAAGTCATGTCCATGACCTATACCCATAGCTCACAGCCATACTGGATCCTTAACCCACTGAGTGAGGTCAGGGATTGACCCTGCATCCTCATGGATACTAGTGGGATTCATAACCCACTGAGCCACAATGGGAATTCCTGACTTTCTATGAAGGTTCCAATTTCAAATATTCTATCTTGTTATCCCCTCTATCAAGTAAACATGAATTTATCCATCTAAGTGTGCTTATTTTTAGTGCAAAAATTGGTATTATTCATAGCCATAAGAAAAACACTCCAAAAAAAGTCAGAGGGAGAAAAAAATACTAAGGATTAAAGAAAAAAATAATCAGTTTAGGTTGTATCTAATCTATATTAAATATATATGTTCCCTAAACATATATATTCTATACTTTATAGGAATATTTCAAAACTAAATAATTAACCTATCAGATTTTAAAAAACATCTCTTAGAAGAATTCATTCCAAAAATAAACTTCCTTCAAACAAGCAAAATAAAGTATTACAGAACACAACCACCAAAAAGGTATACGATGGGAGCTCCCACTGTGGTGCAGAGGGTTAAGAATATGACTGCAGGGGTACAGGTAGCTGAGAAAGTGCGCGTCTGATCCCCTGGCCCTGTGCTGTGGGTTAAGGGTTCAGCATTGCTGCAGCTGTTCATAGGTCACAGCTGCAGATGGATTAAGAAGATGTGGTACATATATGCAATGGAATATTACTCAGTCATAAAAAAGACAAACTAATGCCATTTGCAGTAACATGGATGAATCTGAAGACTCTCATACTACGTGAAGTAAGCCAGAAAGAAAAAGACTAATACCATATGATATCACTTATTTGTGGAATCTAAAATATGGAACAGATGATCCTATCTAAAAATAAAAACAAACAAACAGAAACAGATCATGGCCAAGAAGAGCAGACTTGGGTTTTCCAAGGGGGAAAGAGGAGGGAGGGGGATGGATGGGCATTTTTGGGGTTTTTGGATGCAAACTGTTATATCTGGAATGGATGGGCAATGGGATCCTACTTGTACAGCACAGGGAAATTTGTGTGTTTGGGTCACTTTGCTGTACAACAGAACTTGACAAAACACTGTAAAGTAACTATACTTTAATAATTAAAAAGGAGTTCCCGTCATGGCTCAGTGGTTAATAAATCTGACTAGGAAGCATGAGGTTGTGGGTTTGATTCCTGGCCTTGCTCAGTGACTTAACGATCCAGCGTTGCTGTGAGCTGTGGTGTAGATTGCAGACGCGGCTTGCATCTGACATTGCTGCGGCTCTGGCGTAGGCCGGCGGCTATAGCTCCGATTCCACCCCTAGCCTGGGAATCTCCACATGCCGCGAGTGCGGCCCTAGAAAAGGCAGAAAAAAAAAAAAGATTAAAAAAAATAATAATTAAAAAAAAGAAAACAATGATAAAACATATATGTAAACTATCCATAATTACAAATATATAATAAGTTGTAGAATCTAGATGATGGGCTTATGGGTACTTCCTGTATAATTCTTTCCACCTTCCAAATATTTGAAATTTTTCATAAAATATTAGGAAAAATTAGGAAAGAAAATTTCAACTACCAAAAATAGAATTAAACTTTTCTAAAGTGGACATATATGTATATAAAAAAATAGACGACTGTGGAGTTCCTGCATGACACTGTGGGTTAATGATCTTGCTTGTCTTTGTGGCGCTGCCGATTTGAACCCTGGCCTAGCTCAGTGGGTTAACATTAAAAAAAGCAGGATGGGGGGGAGAAGACAAGAGAAAAAGTGAACTAAAAAAAAAGCCAAGGGCTGAAAACTTGAAAGGATTTGTGCTGTTTCAGAGGTTAAAAATGTCAAGTCATAAGGATAAGCTGTGATCTGGAAATCACTGTTATAATACCGCAAATTATTCTTGGCTATTTCAGAAGCCCAGTAGCTTGGTTTTTTAATCTCTTCAAATCCCCAAGTTAAAGAAGACCACCAGATATCATTTTGGGTATTTACCTGGGTTGGATGCTCCTAAACTGAATACATAGCCAAGATTTTGGTTCCCAAAGAGAGCAAGTTAAAGGTTACGGTGGCAGACCTATATCTTAATGGGGAATTCTATCTAAATGTTTCATTTACTTCCAATACATTCCTTAGGAAGTTGTTGAGAAGATAAAACATTTTAAAAGATCTAGATGAACACCTGGCCCACAGTAAGCACTCAAAAATGCTAGTTTCCTTTTCTCTTCCCCATCAATTTTCAACTCCTGTGAGTCCCTTCTTCTCTAGGAGGAGGTTGGTTGTACCTTAGCAGAAAAAGAGGGGAGGAGTTCCCGTCGTGGCTCAGTGTGTGGTTAATGAATCAGACTATGAGCCATGAGGACTCAGGTTTGATCCCTGGCCTTACTCAGTAGGTTAAGGATCCGGCGCTGCCATGAGCTGTGGTGTAAGTTACAGACACGGCTCAGATCTCACATTGTTGTGGCTGTGGTGTAGGCTGGCAGCTACAGTGCCAATTCAATCCCTAGCCTGGGAACTTCCATATGCCAAGGGTGTGGCCCTAAAAGACAAAAAAAAAAAAAAGAAGGGAGAGGAGAGAAAAGTTTCTTTTTATATAGATCTCATCATTAAATCCATTACCTTATTTGAAACTATATTAAGAGGGTAGCTGCACAAGTTTTGGCTGTCTAATTTTCTAAGAATATATTGTCCTAGTGCTAAAACTCTCTCTTCTATTCTTGATTACTAGGAGAGGTTTAACTAATTTTTAAAAGTACATTATAAGCTGGATTAACCTGAAATAAACATGCTCACTTCAGGAAATTTGAAAAATGTAAAAAGGAAACTAGCTCTAAGCCTACTGTGCCCACTGGTCATTTTTTAAATGATAAAAGTTGGTCTACTGACCCAGTTGGTGCTGAGAGGAAGAGAATTTAAGTACCTCAAAGACCCAGGTACTGTTTTTGCATGGTACCTTATGTAATTCTCCAACGGACAGAGCTCTATCATGATAATCCAGAATGCAATTAACCAGTTCTTCCACATGTTTCTCTTTTTTTGTTGGGATGCACCCACGACATGCAGAAGTGCCCGGGCCAGGGATAAAACCTGTGCCACAGCAGTGAAAACACCAGGGTCCTTAACCCACTGAGCCACCAGGGAGCTCCAACACAGAATTTTTAAGAAACAAAATATTGAGCAACACAATAAAAAAGGTAGTAACTGAAAAATAACCCAAAATACAAAATATATATCCATGAGTCTATCCTGATACAAATAAATGACTGAATAAATAAATGAAAAATAGACAAATCTCTTGTGCAGAAACATCCCAAACAAAGCTGTAGATAACCGCTCATGCCCTAAGTGTGGGCTATGTGTACATGGAGACTTTCTCCCCCAAAGCACTGTAGGGGTGGGAAGAGTCATTTTACAATAGAGAAACCTGACAAATATTGCCTCAACCAGAAAATCAAGGGTAACACCATCAGTGATAAGTCATGTTGATGGCAAGTACTCTTGATGAGATGATGAAAATGGCACTTCACCTTTGTGGTCTTCCCCTCCAAACTACATTAACCTCAGGCTAACTATGAGAACATGAGACAAATCCGTATTGAGGGCGTTCTATTAAATATGTGACTAGCAATCCTCAAAACTTGTCAAGGTCATCAATAACAGGGAGAGTCTGAGAACCTGTGACAGTCTAAAGGAAACTAAAGAGACATGCTGACTCAATATAACGTGGTATCCCAGACAGAAAAGGGACATTAGATGAAAAGGAAATCTGAATAAAGTATAGATTTATGTTATTACAACATATCAGCACTGGTTCAATAGCTATGACAAATGAACCACACTACTGTAAAAAATGGATAATAGGGGAAGCCTGCTGCAGGGTATATGAAACCCTCTGTGTGATCTCAGCAACTTTTCAGAAACTCTAAAATTAAACTAAAATCAAAACTTTATTAGGAAAAAAGCAAAGAGTAAATTTTAAAAGAATACCATTTCTCATAATTAAAACTAGGACTCCCCAAAAGGTTTATCTGGCAAGTATCAGTAATGACCAAGGCAAAGCAGAAAACACTAAGATGCATAGGATCCCTAATTTATGTTGGGATGAATGAGATTCTCTTGAGAAAATGAAATATAGAGAACTAAAGTTAAAGTCATGCTTAAAATTTTTAATATATTTTCAAATTTTGTAATGATTTCAGACCAGAGTTTATCTCAAATTTAACAAAAAGTAAGTGAGAAAAATTTTCCTCTCACCATTAGCTGCCGCCAGAAAGGATTTGTTACTGCCCCGAGCCTTATTGGTCAGGTCTTCAGTTATGTCCATGTGCCGGTGGATTTCTTCACGCATTTCTTCTAGAATTTTGCAGAGTTCTGCTTCCCAGTAATCTTTGTCCAAACAGTCAATTAATTCTGCAAGCTGGACCTTTGTGCTGTAGTACCAAATTTTCTTTTCATTTTCATTTTCTGTATCTTCTTCTCTGTTTAAAAAAATTTTTTTTCTATGTTAGACATAACGGCACTTACCTGACATTTTTCACATATCCAGTAAGTTAAAATATATAACACAAAGACTGTGCACTAAAACTCAACACACGTACTCCCAAGAGATCTCTTCAAGTCTCCATCAAACTCAAGGTACTCATTTTACTTGAACCTCTAATTATTTTGATTTCCTGGCCACATCACAGTAACACTTCCATCGAAATGGTGTAAATGCCCTGCTAAATTCTGGTCCCTGAAGGAGTCATCTCAGTCAAGTGACAATGTCTCGTCTCTCCTTCCTTGGATGACCAAAGTTCAAATAGAAGAGCAGTAGCTTCCTTTCCTGTTCAAGTCTCTCTGAAGATGCCATTCACTTGCAATGCAGATGGAGATTTCACAGGGATAGTCACTAAGAACACAGGGAAAGTTAATGTCAAGGACCAGACTAGGAGAAACAGATGTGATGGCAGGTCTCCTTCACTAGAAAAGAATTCAGGAAACTGTGTGAGGTATCTCACAAGAGAGAGTCTAGCTTTCCTGTCTACTCAAAGGCAAACTCATGGAGCTCAAAGAATAGGGCTTTACAAAAGAACTGGTTCTGGAAGTTCCCTTGCGGTGAAGCAGGCTAAGGATCTGGCACTGCCACAGCTGTGGTGAAGGTCATAACTGTGTCGAGGATTCAGTCCCTGGCCCAGGAACTTCTACATGCCGTGGGTACAGGCAAAAAAAAGAAAGAAATTAAGATCTGATTTTATATGGGTTCAGCCACTTCTGAGACAGGCTAACACGGACAAGGCACAACCTCTCTAAGCCTCTGAACCATTTTAATCTGCTGAATTGGCAGAAAACAGTACCTGTCTTGAGGGCCACTGTAAGATATTATAAGGTAAATCAAGGTATTATAACAAGGCATCTATCAGACTGCCTGGACACATCATTAGTGATCAATAACTAGAAAATATCATTTCTACTAGTAGGTAGTAAATAAGTTAAAATTTATCAGAGCACAGGGAACTATATCCAATCACTTGTGATGGCACATGATGGAGGATAATGTGAGACAAAGAATGTATATATATATATGTATAACTGGGTCACTTTGCTAAACAGCAGAAACTGACAGAACACTGTAAATCAACTGTAATAAAAGTTCTAAAAATAAATAAAATATAAGGAATTTGAGGGGGAAAGTTAAAATTTATCAGAATTCCAGGAATGAGTCACTTGATATTTTTTGTTTTTTGTTTTTTAGGGCTGCACATGCAGCATATGGAGTTTCCCAGGGTAGGGGTCAAATCAGAACCATAGCTGCCGGCCTACGCCACAGTCACAGCAACGCAGGATCCGAGCCGCGTCTGCAACTTACACCACAGCTCACAGCAATGCCAGATCCTTAACCCACTGAGCGAGGCCAGGGATCGAACCCACAACCTCATGGTTCCTAGTAGGATTCATTTCTGCTGAGCCACAATGGGAACTCCAGTCATTCAATAATTTTGAAGAGAGATATATTAAATCATGGATAAATAAAAGGATATCAAAATTAACAAAAAATTTTAAAGGAAAAGATTAATGAAGAGTCCCTGTTTTCTAGCTTTGCTCTTTCAAACTGGCATCTGTTGATGTGTGAGATTAGTATATTTCTCTGTTATAAGCTTTACATAAAAATTTCTGAAAATCTTTTTCTTTTTCTTTGGCTGCCCCACAGCATATGGAGCTCCCAAGCCAGGGATCAGATCCAAGCCACAGTTGTGACCTACGCTGCAGCTGCAGCAATACCAGATCCTTTAACCCACCGTGCCAGGCCTAGGACCGAACCTGCCTCCTGGACAAGAGAGACAATCCCATTGTGCCACCGCAGGAACTCCTGAAAATAATTTTTTTATTTCATTCCACAATGGGTATTTGTATGGACTTCTTATGACTGAGTGATGTTCCAACTTAAAATGTTAAAGACATCAGAATCCTCTAAACAAGAAGATTAATAAGTTTTGAGTGGCAATACCATAACATAAATCTGACTGTGACAATATCAAATCAGAAAGTACATAATGAGCTCTGACCAAGTACAAGAATTACAGGACAGCTTAATTTATTATCTTCTAAGATACAATTTAAGGATTTCCCCTGTTATAAAGATATTGAATTCTTTCTTTAACTGTCTGCTTTTTCCTCTTTATTCAAAAATATCTATAAATTTCCATGCAACAAGAAAAACATTCTACATAAACGTTGTAGGGTGAATAAAACAATTTATAAGCTATGGCTTATGAGATGCTATGGCTCCCTGGGCCAGGAACTTCTGCAAGCCATTGCTGCAGCCCAAAAATAAAAAAACAAGAAGCTATTGTGCTATGGGAACAAATTTAATTAAATGGACATTTTGGCCATTTTTTTCAAGCAACTCACAGACTACTGAAAGGATCCCTATCAATTGAATGACCACACTGGCATCTGCAGAATCTCCCCCTCAAGCGAGAAATCACACCTTCATACGGTGACACTGTTCTAGATCAGAACTGCTCTTTTAAGGGAGTTCTGCTGTGGTACAGCAGGTTAAGGATGCAGCATTGTCACTGCAGTGGCTAGAGTCACTGCTGTGGCTCACGTTCGATCCCTGGCCTGGGAACTCCCACATGCCACGGGTGTGAGGGGAAAAAAAGTTTTTCCTTTTAAGAGGTGACACAAACCTAGTGTTTCTGCCTATCCACGCTGGTCCTGCTTGCTAGAATTCTCTGAAAGAAACCTAATAGCTTTTCCACACACAGTCCTTCAACTCTTTCACATCTATAATTTCACCCTGTTTTTTTTTTTCTTTTCAGGTCAAACATGCTCAAATGCTTTAATCACATGGTATGTTTTCCAGTCTTTACTACTCTGATATTCTTCCCCTAAATGTACAGTTTGTTAATGTCCCTCTAAAAATAGCCTGGTAACTACTTTTTATTCTGGCTCATCAAAGGTAATACTCAACACTGACAATTTTTTTTCCTCTTCAATCTGTAGAAGGATAAATTCATTAAAAGCAGAGTAGCAAAACTGAGTGAACAATAACAACTAATGCTTTCAAAGAAAGGCTGTTGTTTCTGGCCACATCTGCGGCATAAGGAAGTTCCCAGGCCAGGGATCGAACCTGCGCCATAGTAGTAACCCAAGCCACAGCAGTAATAATGTTGGATCCTTAACCTGATAAGCCACCAGGTAACTCCAAAAAGTTGTTTTAATACAGATGTACTAACTGTAAAAGTGACACCACCTTTCCTATATAAAAATACACTGATTTGTATGTTTGATTATGGGGTTAGATTTCAATAGAAGATCTGGCCCTACAATGCCTACAGTGTTCCTTCTGCACACCCGAACTGGCCTGGCCCTAAAGTCACTGATCAGCTCAAGGAATTCACAGGGTGGCAGGGGAGGACAGGCTGGAATGAAAATATCTGCCAAAAATATAACCAATGGCAAACTTACAGATTATATGCCTACATTATAAAGTCTGTTTGACTTTTATTTAGGCAAGATAAGAGGTTAGTGACTAACAATAATTTTGAGTTTTATTTCTAAACAACCCATAGAAACTGAGAGTAAGGCACACTGGTGTGGTGGGTTGACTAGTATCTCAACAGAATGCATGTTCACCTGAAATCTTAGAATATGACCTTATTTGGAAGTAAGGTCTTCGCAAATGTAATTAGCTAAGGATCCTGAAAAGGAATCATTACGGATTTAGGGTGAGCCCTAAATCAAATGAGTGCTATCCCTGTAAGAGGAGGAGAGGATTCAAAGCGACACATGGAGAAGCTGATGTGAAGATGGTGGCAAGAGTGATGCTCCTGTCTAGTAGCCAAGAAGCACTAAGGTTTGCCAGCAGCCACCAAAAGCTAGGAGGGAGGCATGGAACAGAGTCTCCCTGAGCCTCCAGAAAGAAGCAATCCTGCTGACAATGTCAAACTTCCAGCCCCAGAATCATGAGAGAATAAATTCCTGTTGTTTTAAACAACTCAGTTTATTACGGCAGCCTAAGGAAACTCACACAGATTCTAATACTGGGAAATGAAGTGTACTGTAACAAATATTTTAAAAAATATGGACGTGGCTTAGGAACTGTGTAACAGAAAAAGGTTGGAAGAACGTTGCGGTTATTGAAAGAAAAAGCCTAGACCACCTTGAAGAGAAAGAGGTAGGTAGAGATTAGAATTATGCTGCCAACAAGCCAAGGATCACTTGAGACACTAGAAGCTGGAAAAGGCAAGAAAATAATTCTTTCCTAGAGCCTTTGGAGGAAGCACGGCCCCATGGACAACTTGATTTTAGATTTTTAGTCTCCAGAACTGTGAGAAAACAAATTTCTCACTTTGTTACAGCAGCCGCAGGAAACTATCGCAGCTTGGGATTCAGAGAGTAAAGACAAAAGCTAGGGAGTTCCCATGGTGGCTCAGCGGTAATGAACCCAACTAGTATCCATGAGAACACAAGTTCGATCCTGGCCTCACTCAGTGGGTTAAGGCTCTCTCTGGTGTTGCCGTGAGTTTGTGGTGAAAGTTGCAGACGAGGCTCAGGTCTGGTGTTGCTATAGCTGTAGCCAGCAGCTGCAGCTATGATTCAACCGCTAGCCTAGGAACTTCCATATGCCGCAGGTACAGTCCTAAAAAGACAAAAGCTAGGGCAGGTAGCCCAAGGAGGTTAAGAGCACACATTCTGGAGTCAGAGTGCCTGGTACTGAATTCTGATTCTGCCATTTGCTAGTTGTATGATACTGGACAAATTACTTAACCTCTTTATGCCTCAACTTCCCCATCTGAAAAATAGGGTGACAGTACTTACATCAAAAGCTGTTGTGAGGATTAAACAAGTTGAAATATGTAGAGTTTAGAACACTGACAGCACCTAGTGGGTGCAATATGTAAGGGTGCTATTATTTTCCTCATCTTATGAAGCATATGATATCCACCTTAAAACAAATAATTACAAGTGGAATGGGTGGGGTTTTTTTTTAAAAAAAGAACTGTTCCAGGGTGAAAGAAGGAGTGAAATTTAGGGGGAAAAGGCCCTAGGAAATGGAAATAAATATGCGGACTTGAAGGATGTTAAATTGAAAGGCTTTTAGGTGTTTCAGATTGCTTCTTATTTAGTTTTGGGAAGTGGGAAGCAAGAGAACTAAATATACAAAGTTAGGGATGTGTGAACTTTCTGTTAAGAGCAAATGGAAACATGTAACTGAAAGGTTTTTCAACTTGGAGGAAAAGGAAATCTAATCAGAATGTCATTTTATAAACAATCCAGAGATGGAACAGAGAAGAGAACTGGGGAATGGGGAGTTACACAGAGACCAGTCTGGAGACTACTAAACTAAACTAGTCTAATCAAGATGATGTTGACAGTGAGAATGGAGAGAAAAGATTCAATATTTAAGTGGTAATTAACAGGTAAAACAATATAGGACAAAAGACTATTCCCAAGTTTCTTCTTTTAAACACTACCGTTTTTGTTTTATTTTTTTGGCTGCCCAGCAGTATATGGAACTTCCAGGCCAGGAATTAGATCTGAGCCTGCAATGGCGACCTAAGCTGTAGCTGCAGCAAAACTGGATCCTTAACCCACTGTGCCAGGCTGGGGATCGAACCCAAATCCCAGCATCTCCTAAGATGCTGTCAACTCCATTCCACCAGAGTGGGTGCTCCTACTCCCAGGTTTCTACCTTGAGCAGCTGGTAGGGTGGTGATCCCATTTACCAAGATGGGAATACTGAAAGAAGGGTGGGTAATGGAGGCAGATGACGTGTTCAGTTTTAAATGTTTTATTAGAGGAGTTCCCATAGTGGCACAGCAGTTAATGAATCCAACTAGGAACCATGAGGTTGTGGGTTCAATCTCTGGCCTTGCTCAGTGGGTTAAGGATCCAGTGTTGCTGTGAGCTGTGGTGTAGGTCGCCGAGGCGGCTCGGATCTGCCGTCGCTGTGGCTGTGGTATTAGGCCGGAAGCTGTAGCTCCGATTCGACCCCTAGCCTGGGAACCTCAATATGCCGCGGGTGCGGCCCCAAAAAGCAAAAAATAAATAAATAAATAAATGTTGTATTAGAGGTGCCTGCTATGTGGACATGTCCAGAAAGCTGCTGGACATACAGAACTGGATATGGGCTAAACAGACATACACTGGATGGTAACTAAGTCAGCAGGTAAACAGGTGGCTTATACCCAGAACGGGGAGGTAAGAGTGGAAAGCTGTAGAGGTTATAGGTTAAAAGGCATACGTCAGTTCGTCCAGAAAATGAAAAAGTGCAGAGTTTTAAAATGCTGTGTTTGGAGTTCCTGTTGTGGCTCAGCAGTAACAAACCCGACTGGTATCCAAAGGATGAGGGTTTGATACCTAGCCTCGCTCTTTGGGTTAAGGTTCCTACGTTGCTGTCAACTATGGCAAAGGTGCAGACCCGGCTTGGATCTGGCTTTGCTGTGGCTGTGATGCAGACCAGCAGCTGCAGCTCTGATTTGACCCCTAGCCTGGGAACCTCCATATGCCGAGGGTGTGGCCCTCAAAAAAATAAAATAAAATGCTGTGTTCAAGGTAATGTTATTCAGAATGGATCGTGATAGGAAAAGGTATTAGTCTAATTTGGCAATTCCTATTTTATTCCTAAAAGTCCTGATTTCAGATCAAAGGATTGATAGAATGAAAGCAATATGAAAGAAAGACTGGCCCTCTTACATATCAGATTGAAACTGAGCTCTAAATTGTTTGCTCAATATCTTAGGTCCTCAGGTAGATTATAAACTCATGTGTAAGAACTTACATTCACTAAGCTATATGAACAACATATTTCTAAATGAGTATTAAACAAATAAGAGCAATAATAGGAAAACTTAATTTCTATAAACTACTACCACTACAATGAAAAAGTGTTCACTGCCCCAGACTTTGTTTTAGACATAACCTCCTTGGGCAACTGGTCCCCTGATTCATCATTTTAGACTTCTGGGCTTCCACGGAAAGCACAGACCAAATCTCCACATAATGTCAGCTGAGCAATTCACATTGTTTCAAAACTTTTACCGGGAGTCCACATAGAATCTACCACAAGGGGGCAGTTAAATGAAAACTGTTTTAATCTAACTTTAAAAAAGATGTAAAATCTTTCTGATTTATTCAAATTATTGACAAGGAATAAGTATCATTAACAATGATACTTAAAGTTCTGAATTAGACTTTACAAAGAAAACAGTCAAGATGTCACAATGCATGAAAAAAGACATCGTCCTTATTCATCTGAAATCTTCATTGAATTTTGTGTACTTTTAAGCACTAAGAAAGGCAATCTGAGGAACTATGATTAAGCTTTTAAAGCAAATTTAAGTGAATAGATTCACTGCTAAACATGTAAAGAATTTTACTGTTCAATTTTAGAAAAGCAGATTATCTCATTTCACTAATAACATATCACAAATCCATCCACAGATACCTTCTTAAATCGTTTCACTCATGTAATTTCAAAGGCTTGCACATATTTAACCACATTCAAAGGGGCTTCTCTCCTACTTGCCTGAGTATTATTGTTTTACACACTAGTACACAACTGCCAGGAAACAGAATTTTTTGGAGTATCACTTTATTTCATATTTTCTAAAAATGCCTTTATTTCTAATTTTTAAAGTAGCCAGTCTTGATAGAGCCAAATTCATTACATTACTTTTCTCCTCTCAATTATAAGCACCGATTTTTAACAGCTAAAACAATGCAAGTTGCAGACTTCATGATGATGGTTTGGAAACCAGACTATGGTATAAAATTAGTTATTAAAAATATTCTTGGGAGTTCCTGTTGTGGCTCAGTGGTTAACAAATCCAACTAGGAACCATGAGGTTGTGGGTTCGATCCCTGGCCTTGCTCATTGGGTTAAGGATCCCGCGGTGCCGTGAGCTGTGGTGTAGGTTGCAGACGTGGCTCGGATCCTGTGTTGCTGTGGCTGTGGTGAAGGCTGGCAGCTACAGCTCCTGTTAGACCCCTAGCCTGGGAACCTCCATATCCGCAGGTGCGGCCCTAGATAAGGCAAAAAGACAAAAAAACAAAAACAAATAAAAATATTCTTGGAGGCGTTCCTGTCACGGCTCAGAGGTTAATGAATCCAACTAGGAACCACGAGGTTGCAGGTTCGATCCCTGGCCTCGCTCAGTGGGTTAAGGTTCCAGCATTGCCGTGAGCTGTGGTGTAGGTCACAGACATGGCTTAGATCCCTGCCTTGCTGTGGCTGTGGTGTAAGCCGGCAGCTGTAGTTCCAATTCAACCCCTAGCCTGGGAACTTCTTTTTTTTTTTTTGTCTTTTTGTTGTTTTAGGGCCACACCCGCAGCATGTGGAGGTTCCCAGGCTAGGGGTCTAATTGGAGCTACAGCTGCTGGCCTACACCACAGCCACAGCAACACAGGATCCGAACCGTGTCTGCGATCTACACCTCAGCTCATGGCAACGCCAGATCCTTAACCCACTGAGCGAGGCCAGGGATTGAACTTGCAACCTCGTGGTTCCTAGTCGGATTTGTTAACCACTGAGCCACGACGGGAATTCCTAGCCTGGGAACTTCTATATGCCTTGGATGCAGCCATTTAAAAAAAAAAAAATCTTACAAATAGGCCCTGGAAAAAAATCTAAGTCCTATTTCCTAATAGCTATACACAGAGTCTTGGACAAGTTCTAGAGCAAGTTATTTAACTTCTCAGAGTTTTAGTTCGTTACCTACAAAATGCACACAAGGAGTTCCCACTGTGGGGCAGTGGGTTAAGGACCTGGCGTTGCCTCTGCGGCAACACAGATTCAATCCCTGCTCCAACACAGTGGGTTAAGGATCTGATGTTGCTGCAGCTGTGGCACAGGTCGCAGCAGTGGCTTAGCTTCAATACCTGACCCAGGAACTTCCATATGCCCCAGGTGCAGCCACAAAAATAAATAAAACAAAAAAGTACCTACATTACTGGGTAGTTGTGAGGATTAATGAAAAAAATACACACACACACACACACATATATAAAATGCTCATTAGAACACTGTAAGGCACATATTAAGTGCTCAATAAATGTTGCTATTGGCCTTTGCTATTACTAATCCATCAGCAATTAGTTCCACTTATATGCCTCTAACACCAAGGTCTAGACCATTACACATAATTATTGTGTAATAAGCATTACAGATGTCCTGTCTATCTCTATGTGAACAAAGCACCTGTGCCATCTCTGGGGACCTTCAGGGCAACACGGGAAAGAAGTGAGAGGCAGTGAGAACGAACGTCCAAAAAGGGTGAGGAAAAGCAGGACAGGGAAGGGGACATAAGAATGGGAGAACAGGAGCACAGAATACATTTCACTTACTTCCTGATTTGTTCACAGCAATCCTTAAGGCTCTGAGCCTTTTCAGGAAGACACACGAGACTGAATGAATAGGGCCTGTTAATGTCTAGAGAGTACAAGCACCAGGCTCCCTGAAAGGCAGTGCCACAGACTTTTCACTCAGAATGAAAGACTGCATTAAATTCCAAGCCAAAATGTGGTTACAGTTATCTCTCCATTTGAAATGGCCTTGCCAACACAGGAATCCATGCCACAAACTCTACAGCATGATGTGAGAAAGATGGCACAATAAACACCATGACCAGGAGTTCCCACTGTGGCTCAGCAGGTTAAGGACCCTACCTAGTCTCCACGAAGATGCAGGTTCAATCCCTGGCCTCGCTCAGTGGGTTAAGGATCTGGCATTGCCACATGCCGCAGCATAGGTCATAGATGCACCTTAGATCCAGTGTTGCCGTGGCTGTGGTGTAGGCTGGCAACTGCAGCTCCGATTTGACCCCCAGCCGGAGAATTTCCATATGCCTCAGGTTCAGCTGTATAAAGAAAAAATAAATAAATAAACACCATGACCAGATATTTGGGAGGTAAGGGAGCAAGGAAAAATATTATACAAATTTTTAAAAATAACTAATCCAGAGTTCCCATCATGGCTCAGCGGTTAATGAACCCAACCAGCATCCATGAGGAAGCGGTTTCGATCGCTGGCCTTGCTCAATGGGTTAAGGATCCCGTGTTGTCACGAGCTGTGGTGTAGGGCGCAGAGGTGGCTCAGATCCCACGTTGCTGTGGCTGTGGCATAGGCAGGCGGCTATAGCTCTGATTGGATCCCTAGCCTGGATCCTCCATATACTGCGGGTGCGGCCTTAAAAAGACCAAAAAAAAAACTAAAAAAATAAAAATAACTAATCCAAGCCAAAACTCACAAAATATACATTTTAAAACTTCAGATACTGTTTCTGGTATCAGTTTCTGGATTAAAGTAATAGACTGAATCCACAGATCTCATTTTGTTTCATCTTTTTTTTTTGGCTGCACCCTCGGCATACCAAAGTTCCCTGGCCAGGGACTGAACCTGACCACAGCAGTGATCCAAGCTACAGCACTGACAATGCCAAATCCTTAACCACTAACTAGGTCACCAGGGAGCTCCTTCATTTTGCTCCACCTTGAAACCCTCTTAGAACTGCCTAAGAAATATTTTTAAAGACCTAAACTTTAAGTATAGAGAAAATAACAAAAATATTGGAGGAAGCGGGAAAGCAAATGAACACCAACAGCCTTTGGCATAACCAAGAAAGCCCAATCTGAAACATAAAGAGTGAACCAAGAACCACATCACAATCTTCAAAAGACACTTTTGAACTAAGAAGAGGAGTACTGACAGCAGAGAGGGACTTGAAAGCGGTTTTAGGGGCAGATCTGTAGACAGCTCGTCAAGCCACTAAAGGTTTAGTCTCCTTAGGAGGTAACACTGAAGTTCTCTGGACCAGCGGACACCGGGAGCAGGTGTGAAAAAGGTGCCGCACAGCAAATCAACGTCCTGAGTGGCTCTGCACACAGCAAGCACTGTATGCCTGGTAAATGCTGTCTGCCTCCACCAATTAGCCAGCCAGACCCTCATGCTGCAAACAGGACACCACCTGACCAGCTCAAGATGAAACTAAAAATAGTAAGTGACATGAAGGATCACTGAGGAAAAAGACTTTAAGAAAATCACCCCACGATTAAGCTCAAAATTGTATTGCCTACCCACCTGCTCGGAACTTCTAATCAGCTGTAGAATCCCACAATGTCAGTCAGGAGCAGAAAATTACAAATTAGCAAACATCAGAGGATGGAAAAGATAGACAAACACAAACACGACAAAGAAGCAGCCTATAAGAAAAAGGACCAGGGAGTTCCCATCATGGCACAGCAGAAACGAATCCAACTAGGAATCATGAGGTTGCAGGTTTGATCCCTGGCCTTGCTCAGTGGGTTAAGGATCCTGTGTTGCCATGAGCTGTGGTGTAGGCTGCAGACGCAGCTCGGATCTGGCATTGCTGTGGCTCTGGTGTAGGCCGATGGCTACGGCTCCGATTAGACCCCTAGCCTGGGAACCTCCATATGCTGTGGGTGCGGTCCTAAAAAGCAAAAAAAAAAAAAAAAAAAAAAGTTAAAAGGACCAGGAGTTCCCATCATGGCTCAGTGGTTAACCAATCTGACTAGCATCCATGAGGACAAAGGTTCAATCCCTGGCCCTGCTCAGTGGGTTAAGGATCCAGTGTTGCTGTGAGCTGTGGTGTAGGTCGCAGATGCAGCTTGGATCCTGCATTGCTGTTGCTGTGGCTGTGGCACAGGCCAGAGGTCACGGCTCCAATTGGACCCCTAGTCTGGGAACCTCCATATGCCACGGGTGCAGCCCTAAAAGTCAAAAAAAAAAAAAAAAGAAGAAGAAAGAAAAAGGACCATGCCCAGAGGAAAAAAGAACCATGCCCAAAAGAACTATCGATAATATCCTCAAAAATAAAAGGAAATATTATTTCCAGGAAACAAAAAAACATAATTTTATTTTATTTTTTAAAAAGGAGGACGATGGGAGTTCCTGTCACGGCTCAGTGGTTAACGAATCTGACTAGGATTCATGAGGACACAGGTTAAGGATCTGGCCTTGCCGTGAGCGTGGTGTAGGCTGCAGACACGGCTCAGATCTGGCGTGGCTGTGACTGTGGCATAGGCCAGTAGCTATAGCTCCGACTCGACCCTTAGCCTGAGAACGTCCATATGCCGCAGGTAAGGTCCTAAAAAAAAAAGGAGGATGATGGAATTCCCTTTGTGGCACAACAGGATCGGCAACATCTCTGGAGCACTGGGACACAGGTTCAATTCCCAGCTCAGCACAGTGGGTTAGGGATCCAGCACTGTTAATGCTATGGTGCAAGTTTGATTCCTGGCCCAGGAACTTCCCAAAAAAGAAGACGACTTTAAGAACAAAGAGCTCTTAGGAAATAATATGTGAGCAAAAAAGAAAAACGAAAGAGTAGGTCTTGAAGACCAAGATAAGGAAATCTAGAAAAACTAAACAACACACATGTACACACACATATATATACACACTAAACATATTTACATACGTATGTACACACACATAAACACACTCTAAAGAGGAAAACTGGAGAAAAAAGATAAGAAAATCAGGAGACAAAAATATAAAGTCCAACATCAATAAAAGAACAGGTGAAGATAAAACAACAGGGAAAGGAGAGCGCAAAGTCCTCGGGAGAAGTACTCACACTGACTCCCTGTCACAGAACGTGCACACCAGGAGCTCCCGTTGTGGTTCAGCGGTAACAAACCCGACTACTAACCATGAAACTGCAGGTTCGAACCCTGGCCTCACTCAGTGGGTTAAGGATCTGGCATTGCCATGAGCTGTGGTGTAGGTTGCAGACATGGCTCAGATCTGGTGTTGCTGTGGCTGTGGCGTAGGCCGGCAGCTGTAGCTCCGAATTGACCCCTAGCCTGGGAACCTCCATATGCCGCGGGTGCAGCCCTAAAAAGACAAAAAACAAGAAAACTGCAGAACAATGAAGGCAAAGAAAAGACTCTATAAGCTTCAGCGTAAGTCCAAACTGGTCACATACAAAGAATCAATGAATGGATTCATATTTCTCAACAGCAACACTGTAAGAAGACAAATGTACAAAATTCTAAAATTGTTTATTCTGTATCATCTTTAAAAACTAATGTGAGGAGCTCCTGCTGTGGTGCAACAGGACTGGCAGTCTCTCTGCAGATCCAGGACACAGGTTCAGTCCCCAGCCCAGCACAATGGTTGCAACAAAGGTTGCAACTGCGGCTCAGATCTGATTCCTGGCCTGGGAACTCCATATGCCGCAGGGCAATCAAACGGGAGAAAAAAATAAATAAATAAAAATTAAGGAAGGGTGACCCTGGCTCAGATACTTCTCTCTTTCTGGACTGTCCTGACTATGCGCTAATGAAGTTCCTTCTCTTCTCTCAGTGCCTGCTCTTTCATTTCACCCCACCATAAATATTCTGATCTGATCTAAATCTGAGAGTCTAAAGAATGCTTTGGACACTTCAGAAGCTGAAATTTCAAAGTAGCCCACTCCGTCTGACCATACAAGATGTCCAAAACCAAGTCCACGCCACGCCCCTGCCAGAGACGCTGATCGGTAAACTCTCTGCTTTCCCTGGCGTCCTGCTGACCTTCCCACTGTCCCGCCTGGAAGAATCTCTTGAAAACCCTTAGGAAAGCACAAGCCAGACTCTGACCATGATGAGTCTGTTGGGCTTATCTTTGGGGAGGTGACAACCAATAATGGCACCACTGATCTTGCTTTAGACAGCTGGTTTGGTCTTGCTGCTCCATTTTATTTTTACTTTATTTTTTTACGGCCACACTCCTGGCATATGGAGGTTCCCAAGCTAGGGGCTGAACTGGAGCTGCAGCTGCTGGCCGACACCACAGCCATTGCAACACCAGATCCACGCCTCGTCTGCGACCTACACCACAGCTCACGGCAACGCCGGATCCTTGACCCACTAAGTGAGCCTGGGATCGAACCTGTAACCTCATGGTTACTAGTCAGGTTTGTTAACTGCTGAGCCACAATGGGAACTCCTTGCTGCTCCATTTTATATACAGATACAGTAAAACTAAAAAAAAAAAAAAAAAAAAAAGGCAAGAAAACCATTAACACCAAAACTAGGATGGAGATTACCTCCACGTGGGCTCTGGGGAATCTAACAGGGGAGGTCCTGAGCGGAATGTGGCATTCCAGGCACTGAAAACAATGGTGTGTGCTTTGCTTTTTTTCACACACCCTTCTTTCCTTAAAAATTAAAAAATTTTAACCCACATATTCCTTCAAGTTAGAAACCGTTAAACTATACAACTCTCCATTAAACCACAGGGGTTTATAACACATCAGCAGCATAGCTTTGCTACATCAACCATGAAGGGAGCTGACTTTTTAAATACAGACAAAAATTAAGACCAGATTTACTTACATTATGAGTCTTCGGTTTAAGAACCAGTATTTCCTCCGACTTCTGTCATATCCAATAGGTTCATGTCGAATATATGGTTTGTTTTTTTGGATTTCAGCAACGCAGTCAGTCACACCTGGAACCTTATGTGCCACACAGACTTCACACTGCCATTCATCCTCTGGCACCTCCTCGAGAGGCGGCTTCACACATTCCAAATGGTACACCGCTGAGCAGGTCTCACAGCAAAGCAAATCCCCGAGTTTGTGACAAACCCTACAGTGGTCGTCATACTGGATCACCCCTTCAGACATCAGTTCCTCACGGGCGATATTTGTGGTGAGAAACTGATCGACTAAGAACTGCAGAACCTTGATTTTGTTCTCCACTGGTCCATAAGGGTAGTCCTCCGCTTCCTGGAAAGGAAGCACGTGGTGGTACTCCCTGTCACTCTCGCAGTACACCCGCAACACCTCTGGCCACGTCATGCCGTCGATGAAGTACAGTGTGGAGTTCACGCTGTCTTTCAGATCAGCAGGTCCAAAGGTGGTATTGGAAGTGTCTTCTTCACGCAGAACTGCCTTCAAAAGCACAACGTGCATCTCCGCCATAAGTGTGCACTGCTCTTGACTCACCAGAGCAGCACAGAAGTCCTCAAATCGAAAAGGAGACAACCTTAAAACGGTGCCAAAGTTCCGCAGTACCTCATAAATGGCAATAACATTCATGATATGCTCATTAGGCACCATTAAATCCTCAGAGGACTTGGGAAACTCAAGGGGTGGGATGTCCTTTTCTTCCAATATTGGAGAACGAGGCCGATGTACTCTTGGTTTTCGCCTACCTGTAAGTAAAGAAATAGTATAATTAGAAATCGATGCATCATTTCTACAAACTAAGAGTTTCCTGGTTTTCTCTATTTGGACATACACTTCAAAAAAGAGATGAGATGGAGTTCCCATCGTGGCTCAGCGGTTAACGAACACGCATGGGATCTGTGAGGATGCGGGTTTGATCCCTGGCCTCACTCGGTGGGTTAAGGATCCTGCGTTGCCGTGAGCTGTGGTGTAGGTCGCAGACGCGGCTCGGATCTGGCGTTGCTGTGGCTGTAGCGTAGGCTGGCAGCTGTAGCTCCAATTGAACCCCTAGCCTGTGAACCTCAATATGCCTCGGTGCAGCCCTAAAGAAGCAAAAAAAAAAAAAGACAGAAGACATTTTTCTAATAACTGTCAAGTTAAAAATAATACCAAGAGGCATGATTTAGCTCTAATCTTTAGGTCCACAGAAAATCTAAATTCAAAGTTTCCCCATTACATTCCAAACTAGAAGTTAAAAAATTCTAATTATATTCAGTTCTCATTTACCTAGAGGGGTTAACAGGTACCCATGATAAAAAAATAACACTGCATTTGGGAAAGCTCTGACAAAAACATAAACGAGAGAAAAACATTTCCACAGAAGAGAACAGGCGCAACAGATCTCATAGTGTCAGCTGCACTCAGAAATGCCTCTCGGCAACCAGACAGGAAGTTCTCTGGCGCAGCACCCCATCTCCATAAGACGGACTTCCTGAGAGCCATGTAACGGGGAGTTCCACAGCGAAGCACAAGGTTAGGGCTGAGACAGAAAGGAAGGTGTAAGGAAGAGAAAAGCAGGTTCCGGTACTGGGAGAAAAAGGTGGTGGGGGGAGCAGGCTCATTTAGGAAAGAGACAACAGATTATAATTTTCAGAGGTAAACCAGGCAACAGTAGGGGCTGAGAAGTGATGTCCAATCCAGCAATATATATATGTATGTAAACAAACATAACAATATATAGTATCTGAGAGCTTAGTTTGGAAGACGCATGCAGATCTCACTGAATCCTCTGAACAAATCTATGAGGTTTTGTTTTGTTTTGCTTTTTGGCCACATCCAAGGCATGTGGAAGTTCCCACGCCAGGGATGGAACCTGTGCCACAGCAGTGACAACACCAGATCCTTAACCTGCTGTGCCACAAGAGAATTCCTATAAGGTGCTTTAATATGAAAATTTGTTGAATGACACAAGTTTCTCCTAAACTGCTATGCCTGTATTATTACTATTATACTTTCCAATGATGTTTAGGAACATGATGTTAGGAAACGTATTTTTAAATACTAGAATTAATTTTAATGAGATCAATTAACATTAAATTCATTTTTATACAATTAAGTTTTATTAATCATAGTTTTGGGTTTCCGGTCACCTCTTAAGTGCCTCCCCCGCTGCAGCTAACTCTCATTATGCACAAACTAAAAGAGTACATGGTACCAGGAGGAAAGCATGATACAAAGGTCAGTATTCTGTAAAATGTACCCCCAAAACTCATTCACTGGAAAGAAGATTTTTCCAAATAAGACTATATTCAGGAGTTTCCACTGTGGCTCAGCAGGTTACAAAACTGACTAGTATCCACAAGGATTCAGGTTCAATCCTTGGCCTCACTCAGTGATCTCAGTGGGATCCAGTGTTGCCTTGAGCTGTGGTGTAGGTCACAGACACAACTCGGATCTGATGTGGCTGTGGCTGTGGCGTAGGCCAGCAGCTGCAGCTCTGATTCGACCCCTAGCCTGGGATCTTCTGTATGTCACAAGCATGGCCCTAAAAGCAAAAAAAGGACTATACCCGTTACTTTCTGTAAAAAATAGTCCCAGGGATCAATGGGAGCCAGACTCTGCTGGTGAGCCTACAAAGTAAGAAAGAAACCTCCTTCATCTCAGCAAATTTCCATCCACTAGAAAGAAGCCATTTTCACAGAATCACCATCATAATAGCAATAAGCACCATGATAGCAAATTCAGTCCATTTCACTGTCTTCTGGAAATTACTTGGGTCTCATCGGCATAAGCATAAATGAAAGAAAGCAGAAAGGTATGAAAGAGGACAGGAACCTAGAGGAACAGCATCAAATAAAAGGGAAGAAATGTTAGTCACCAAATGAGACAGACCAGCTTATAGAAACACTCCCCGTGTTCTTCTCAGCTGTTTATGAAAACGCTGTTAAAAAGAGAGTCCAAGCAAAGGATTACAGAAGGAAAGGCTGGAAAAGTAGTTATAGGACCAGCACACAGGCATTCTTACATGTTCGGTATAGCCATTTGTACAGCACTTTATTTTGGCAGTAGTGAAGGTTGTTACAGGTTTCCTAAGCAGGGCAGGGACATGCAGAAAATGTTCCAGAGAGACTTCTCTGACTTCAGTGAATACAATGAATGAATAGGACAAGGGGAACAGACCAGAGAGAGGGCATCTTCTGCAATTACCCAGAAGATAAAGAACTGGATTCAGACTCTGACTGTGAGAACTAAGAAAAGGATGGATAAAAGTGACTTTATGAAGAAAGAAAGCACCGCGGGTGGAATATAACACCACCACCTTAAAACTTAATTCTGGTATTACTTTCTCCAAAAGCTTATTCTAACTCCCTCAAAAGTCTTCTAAATTCCCGGAAACTTCTTTAAACCATTTGTTACCACATATTATAATTCACCAATTCATGGTATTTATTCCACCTCCCTGGTTGAACACCCAACTCTTATGCCAAAGAAAGATCTGGCATATTTCTTTCATTTTAAGCACTTGCCAGCATCATTCCCTTTAGAGAGTGACCCCTCTCTCAGGCCACATGACTCTGATGGGGCCTCTGACTGCAGCACTCCACCTCCTCAGCACTGCATGGAGACAGGACCCAGGGCAGGCCAGGGAGTCTTGCCTGGGATTTTATATTTAGATGAGATCGGGTGCATTCTGTGTGGTTCAGCCCTAGGTGGCAGGTGAGAGGTGCTCTGAAGCCTATTCTTTTCATGAAGGTGGCCAGAGGCTGTCTGTGGCCAATCCACCTTTCCCTCCCTTGTGGACGAACAGAGTAAGGACAAGAGACAGAAGCATAACAGAGAGATAAGTACCGGTAACTTATTTCAGGTAGAACCTGTCCTTCAATTTTCCCTGTCACACAAACCTAAAATCAATCCCCTTTTGCTTAAGTGAACATGTTGGTTTTCTGTCACTTTCAAGTAAGAGTACTGATTAAAACTGTATCTGACATTGTATACAAACCTTTATAAGGAGAAAATCAGTACATTTCTATTTAAAGATTACCAATGAGAACAGTTAGTGTTAAAAAAAAAAAAAAAGGACCATTGATAGCACTCTTTTGTAAGGCAGTAACAGAAATACTAATTTAATGTCTAATTTTAGAGTATCAGCTTTCATAAATTTTGAAAAATTTTGGATTACCATTGTATTATTCTGATATTTAACCATTCATTTAGCTTTATATTAAGCTAAAGTCTGTTAGCTTTCTGTTAGTTTCAGTGGTAAGAGGAAGAAAGGCAAAAAAAAAAGGTTCATAAATTCTGCATTCTATTATCTAGCTGAAAACCACAAAACAGCACCTATTCGAGCTATGACTGTATACAAACTGAACAATGTGAGCACTTTTGAGAGTTAAAAAAGATTAAATATGGGTCAGTTCACTCTGAAGCATAACTGGTTCAATTTTTAAGACGGCAGTTTGACAAAAATCTATCTGAATGCCTATCCTTTTGATCCAGCAGTTCTACTTCCTGGAAGTTATCCTACAAATATACCAACACATGCATTAAAGTGAGGACAAAAATACTTAATACAATAGTTTATACAAGCTGAAGTTTTGTGTGTATGTTGTGGCTTCTTTTTTTTTAAATATATATCACATCAATACTTAAATTGTAAGTTATGATACATCTAGACAATGGAATCCAATCTAGCAGGTGAAAAGAACAAGGTAAAATTCATTATGTGCTATAATAAAAAATCTTTTAAGATATATTTTTAAGTAGAATAAAAAGCCAGCTACAGGAGTTCCCGTCGTGGTGCAGCGGAAACGAATCTGACTGGGAACCACGAGGTTGTGGGTTCGATCCCTGGCATCGTTCAGCAGGTTCACTATCCGGTGTTGCCGTGGGCTGTGGTGTAGGTTGCAGACACAGCTCAGATCCCACATTGCTGTGGCTCTGGCGTAGGTCGGCAGCTGTAGTCCAATTCGACCCCTAGCCTGGGAACGTCCACATGCCGAGGGTGCGGCCCTAAAATAACAAAAGGCAAAAAAAAAAGCCAGCTACAAAACAATGGACAGAACATCACTTGAGAAAAGAAATTGGAAACAAAAAAAGAAAAGGGGGCAATAATAAAGTGTACATGTCTAAGAGGTCACACACGAATCTTTCTGAAGTAGTTGCTTCTGGGGAGGAGAGATGAAGGAAAGGAAGAAAGATGAATTTTTTGTCCTTTTATATTTTAAAATATCACATGCATATATTTTTATTATAACATTTTAAAAGAAAAATATTGGACAGGCATCTCTGCAAACATAAAAATATTAATATTTAAATCAATAAAATGATGCTGCTAGCATGGCTATTGATGGTCTTGTATGACTACAACTATAAGGTCATTATGTCAACTTCAAAGATTCACGTTTACACAACAGAGTATAGATTACAGTGTATAAAGAGAAAACTCAGAAAATTAAATCATTTAGGCCCTTCAACCGTCAATCACTGGTACTAGCAAGTCAAGTCATTTCAAGTATTCAGGGAAATGAATTTATAATAGGCCACTGAGGATTACACTCATTACCATTTTCAACACTGACCTAACATCTAGCAGATAAATTGTATTAATTTTCCTGTATTTAAAAAAAATGGATTTACATCAGTCTCACTAGCTATCAGGAAAAGGCAAGCAAAACCAAAATGAGATACCGTTTCATACTCATCAATGGACAAAACTTTAAAAGTCCATCCAGAGTTCTCTTGTGGCATAGCAGGTTAGGAATTCAGCATTGTCACTGAAGTGGCTTGGTTTGCTGCTGAGGCATGGGTTTGATCCCTGGCCCAGGAACTTTCATACGCTGCGTGTGCAGCCCCAATTTTTTTTTTTTTTAAAAGTCCATTCAAACAAACTTTGGGGAAGAACAGAGAACAACAGAAACACCAGCGTACTACCAATGGGACTAAACTGATACCACCACTTTACAGAACAACTTAGTAACAGTCCAGTTAAGGTTGTACACATAACCCTGAGAGTGGGTGGGGTTTGCAAATATTCTGACTGTGAGCTAAAGAAATATATTTTACATCTCAATCCAGTACACACATATCCCAAAACAAAAGCTCCACAAAACACTACTCTTATACTAATGTATTTTTTTTTCCATTCTATTCAAATACCTTCTATTCCATTCTCTCTCTGCATTTAAAACATGATGGTTGCAGCCTACTGTTCGAAAAACACTTCTCTAGAGAAACTTCCATTGTACATTGGCAAAACATTCGATATTGTTAATAAAAGCAAGCAGTTGGGGCTTCCACTGTGACACAATGGCATTCCACTGTGGCATTTCTGCAGCTCTGGGACGCAGGTTCAATCCCCAGGCTGGGGAGTTCCCTTCATGGCGCAGCGGAAACAAATCCGACTAGGAACCATGAGGTTGCAGGTTCGACCCCTGGCCCTGCTCAGTGGGTTAAGGATCCGGCGTTGCCGTGAGCTGTGGTGTAGGTTGCAGATGCAGCTCGGATCTGGCATTGCTGTGGCATAGGCTGGCAGCTGTTGCTCTGATTAGACCCCTAGCCTGGGAACCTCCATATGCCGCAGGAACGGTCCTAAAAGGCAGGGGAAAAAAATCTCCAGCCCGGTTCAGTGGGTTAAAGGACTCAGCAATGCCACAGCTGTGGCATAAGTCACAACTGTAGCTCAGATCTGATCCCCAGCCCAGGAATTCCATATGCTGTGGGGCAGCCAAAAAAGAAAATAAGTAAAATAGAATGAAAGCAAGCAGTCAATCAAGCTGGAAACAACCAAAATGTACATCAACAGCGGAATGATTAAATTGTGGAAACATTCATTTGATCGGGCTCTACAGAATAGTCAAGGACTACATATGACAGCAGGGATCAACCATAAAGACACCATGAAACAAACAAAATTGCTACAAAAGGATAACGATTTGGAACCATGCAGAACAGTTTTATCTATATATACTGGAAATATATATAAACAGTAATTAACACCATCACTGGAATTTAATTTCCTTAAGGGCAGGGAGTTTTCTCTTTTCTGTTTATTGCTGTAAACAGTGGTTCACACTGTAAGAAACTTAATATTTATTGAAAGAATCAGGAGTTTTGAAGTGCTAGCCCACACAATTACACAAGAAAACATCTTTACACTATTTGTAGTTGTTAGAAATGTGTTTTTACATTTCACTGTGTAATTAGAGGACTACAGTGAGAAGTCCTATAACAGTAGCCCTCAAACTTTGTGCAACAGAATCACCAGGAAAGCGTGAGTTCCACCACTGTGGCTCAGCAGGTTAAGAACCCAACTAGTATCCATAAGGATGCGGGTTCCATCTCTGCTCTCATGCAGTGGGTTAAGGATCGGCGTTGGTGTGAGCTACAGTGCAGTTTGCAAACAAGGCTTGGATCTGGCATTGCTGCGGCTGTGGCACAGGCTGGCAACTGCAGCTCTGATTCGACCCCCATGGAGCCTGGGAACTTCCATATGCCACAAGTGCGGTCCTAAAAAAAAGAAAAAAAAGAAGAAATCACCAGGAAAGCAGATTTTGATTAAAATACCTTCTTATCCAATAGGTCTTAAGAGAAGGGTCTCAATTTACATTTCTTTCTTTTTTTTTCTGACCATACCAGGCCAGGGATCAAACCCATGCCACAGCAGTGGCAATGTCAGATCCTTAACCTGCTGGGCACCAGGGAACTCCTCAATTTGCATTTCCAACAATTCTGATGTGATACTAATTGTGTTGGTCTGAGGCCCACAGTTTGAGAACCACTGCTCTAGAACTTAAAATGGTTATCCCTCCAGGAGCCAGTTGAACAAAAATTAATACACTCTGTGGAGTTCCCTGGTGTTTCACCACTGTAGCCCAGATTCAGTCCCTAGTCTGGGAACTGAGATCCCACATCAAGCCACTGCATGCTGTGGCCAATAAATAAATAAATAAACAAAGCACATCACATCAGACTAAACTCATTAATTCCAGTTACCTTCAAATCTTGCTACTCAAAATATAACTGGCTTTATCTACAATGCTTGTAAGTCAGAATCTCAGGCCCCACCCCAGCCCTACTAAATTAGGATTTGCAGTTTCTCAAAATCTTTGGGTAATTAGTACGAACACTAAAGTTTGAGATGTGCCTTGAAACTATCCATCCTAAAACTAGAGTTGCAGCAACATCACATGGTAAACTATTAAAATTAAAGCATCAAAATACAACTCAAATTTACAGAAATCCAGGTGAAGCTCAGTAATCTGTATTTTTATCTTTCTCCCCAGATAATTCCAATGTGCAGTAAAGTTTGAAAATTATAGTTTTACTGAAATTGGATAATTCCCCTACCAAAGCAGAAAGTAGGGTGTTTGTGGAAACCCAAGCAAAGAACTAACAGGATGCCTCAGAAGGCATGATTGGAATAGGGTGATGCCTAGTCAAATACATTAATATGTCTACAAAAATAAAACTCATTAGAGTCTTCTCTAATTAGCTGTGACTTATTAGACTATATTGGTTTTGGCTCAGCAGTAACAAATCCAACTAGTATCCATAAGGATGTGGGTTCAATCACTGGCCTATGCTCAGTTGGTTAAGGATCCAGTGTTGCCACAAGCTGCAGTGTAGGTTGAAGATACAGCTCAGACCTGGCATCGCTGTGGCTGTGGCTGTGGCTGTGGCATAGGCTGGCAGCTGTAGCTCTGATTTGACCCCTATCCTGGGAAATTCCATATGCCACAGGTGTGGCCCTAAAAAGAAAAAAAAAGAAAGTGCTAAGGATGGAAAGTGGTCTGCATGAATTGCTGGGGGAAGGGAGGCAAAAAGCAATGAATTTCCAATTTAGTCTAGGTTAAATTTTTTTTTTGGTAGGGAAGTGCTGTATCTACATGGCATTTTGGAAGTTCCCAGACCAGGAACCGAACCTGAACCACAGCAGTGACTTGACCCATAGCAGTGACAATCCCCAGATCCTTAACCTGCTGAGCCACCAGGGAACTTTAGGAAGAGAGTTTCTCTTTTTTCTTTTTTTTTTGTCTTTTTGCCTTTTCTAGGGCCACGCCCGTGGCATATGGAGGTTCCCAGGCTAGGGGTCTAACAGGAGCTGCAGCTGCCGGCCTTCGCCACAGCCACAGCAACGCGGGATCCGAGCCGCGTCTGTGGCCTACACCACAGCTCACGGCAACGCCGGATCCTTAACCCACTGAGCAAGGCCAGTGATCGAACCCGCAACCTCATGGTTCCTAGTCGGATTCATTAACCACTGAGCCACAACGGGAACTCCAGGAAGAGAGTTTCTTGATTGAACAAGGATTCTGGCCCATGTGACAAATTATTACCTTAAAAGAAGAATTATGCTACTATGTATAGACTCTTTATTTAAATGACCTGGCAGTTGTTAAGGCAAAACTTCCCATCCTTTTGAATTCTACAATAAAAGTCCACTTAATAGGGTCCACGGGGATGCCCCCTTCTCTGAGGTCTTTGGAAGAACTGGTTAACCATACTCACCAGTGTTAACTGTTGCTTGGGGTCCTTTTCTACATGCCTGGATTTTTGAAATAAGAACTAAAGGCAGGGAGTTCCTGTCGTGGCGCAGTGGTTAATGAATCCGACTAGGAACCATGAGGTTGCGGGTTCGATCCCTGCCCTTGCTCAGTGGGTTAACGATCCGGCACTGCCGTGAGCTGTGGTGTAGGTTGCAGACACAGCTCGGATCCCGCGTTGCTGTGGCTGCGGCGTAGGCCAGTGGCTACAGCTCCGATTAGACCCCTAGCCTGGGAACTTCCACATGCCGAGGGTGCGGCCCTAAAATGACAAAAAAAAAAAAAAGAACTAAAGGCAAAATCTTTTTTTGTTAATTTCTTATTTTTTTAATTAAAAAACCTATCTATACACCTTAAGCAGACATTGCCTTAATTTGCTGAAGCTGCAAGAAATCCTACACCTTTTCTTAGGGCCTGATCAAATGTCACCTCTTCCATCCTCTCCTGTGCCTCCTGGCACTGTACTACTCTGACACTTTGTACAGCTCTCCACTATACTATGGGCACATTTATATTACACACACTTACTCATATGCCCCCAGTTCATTTGTTAAACTCTTGAGAGCACAGATCATGTTTTTATTGTAATAACTGAAAAAAAAAAAAAAGTGTTCAACAAATGATACCCAGAAGCAAAACTATTCATAAACGTTGGAGGTACAGGGTGAAGTCATGCCAACATTTCAGCCGTCTAGACCCCATAACTTTATAGATAATGTGTGTCTCTATTAGGAAAAAATGTAATATCGTCCCCTTCTTTGTTTTTTGCTTTTTTTTTTTTTTTTTTAATGCTGCAACTGCGGTATACAGAAGTTCCCAGGCTAGGGGTCGAATTGGAGCTGCAGCTGCCGGCCTACACCACAGCCACAACCACACCTGATTCAAGCCGCATCTGTGACCTACATTGCAGCTTGCGGCAACATCAGATCTAACCCCCTGAGCAAGGACAGGAAGGGGTCGAACTCTCATCCTCAAGGATACTAATCAGGTTCTTAACCTGCTGTGCCACAAGGGAAACTCCTGTCCCCTTCTAATTGCTATCTGTGAGAAAGATGGACAATCAGTATTGGCATTGGGAGGAGAGGTGAAGTTTGTTTCCAACAGAAGTTAATGCTTGATATCTAATAAATTTAATTCTTTAACCTATTGCTACATATAAACTGTGAATGGCATAACAAAATAAATAATCTGTAATACATTTACTAGTCATCTTGTATGTATATCTATCCATATTTAAATGCACTTCTCTACCCAGACCTCTCTTCAAAATTCCAATCATTACTGCCAACTGCCTACTCATTATTTTCAACAGGATGCCACGTTGTAAGAAATAGAAATAAAAAGGAGTTGTAAAAGTTTAATTCAAAGCAAAATTTTAAAACTCCTAAGTGGAACAAAGATTTTATAATGATAAAGGATGCAATCCACAATGAAGACATAAAAGTTATGAACCACTTAATACAAAGTAAACATGACTGTTTCAGTCCTCAACTTTAAGCCTTTCAATGAGTCCCCATCATACTTGGATTACAACCCAAACTCTTTCCTAAAACACTCTGTGAGTTGGGCCCCACCTACTACTCCAACATCTATCAGCCTCTCCCTCTGCTTTCTGCTTCAGCCATACTGGTCTCCTTGATCATGCAAAGCTCTCTGCCTCCCCACAGCTTCACTGCCTCCCCAAAACCATTCTCTCTGCCTAGAATACTTCCTCCCACTCTTTCAAGTGGCCAGCTACTCATTCATTCACATCTTTTCCCTCATCATATTTTATCACATTTATAACTCTTATATTTTCACTCAGTTAACATATGCTTCCACTAGACTGCAACTTCCACAATGGCTGGGACAATTTTTGCCTAGGTTCTCAGGCCTAGAACTTATTACACTGCCTGGCACGTGGCAGATTCCTGAATTAGCTGCTGCATGAATTAATAAGCCAAATAAGCTGGCATCAAACTATATAAAACAAAACTATAAGAAATCCCAGAAGACAAGTTCCTTTCATGGCGCAGCAGTTAATGAATCTAACTAGGAACCATGAGGTTGCAGGTTCAATCCCTGGCCTTGCTCAGTGGGTTAACAATCCACTGTTGTTGTGATCTGTGGTGTAGGTCACGGACATGGCTCAGATTTGGCGTTGCTATGGCTGTGGCGTAGGCCAGCAGCTGTAGCTCCAATTCGCCCCCTAGCCTGGGAACCTCCATATGCCGCAGGTGTGACCCTAAAAAGGAAAAAAAAAAGAAAGAAAGAAATCCCAGGAGAAATGGATAGAAACACAATAGTAGCAGAGGACTTTAAGATATTTCCTTTTGACCTTAACAGATCTAGTAGACTGACTAAATAGTTACATGGAACACAGATCACATATTCAAATGTCCACAAAGAGGAAGCAGAAAAGTGAGTAAAGAGGACAGAGGTAATCTACAGGGTCCATTTAAGCTAGAACTAATCTAACCAAGAAAAGGTGTAGACAGGCAGCTGTAGCTCCAACTGGAACCCTAGCATGGGAACCTCCATATGCTGCAGGTGTGGCCCTAAAAAGCAAAAAATAAAAAAATAAAAAATTACATATATACACATTCTTTTTCTCACATTATCCTCCATCATGTTCCATCACAAGTGATTAGATATAGTTCTCTGTGCTATACAGCAGGATCTCATTGCTTATCTACTCCAAATGCAATAATTTGCATCTACTAACCCCAAACTCACAGTCCATCCCACTCTCTCCCCAATAAGGTTAGTTTTTCAAGGCAAACAAAAAAAAAAAGCTTTAAAAGCAAATGCAATTATGTATTAATAAAGGAAAAAGGCCACTTCACATCCTTACTTTATGTACTTGGACCCCGCAGCATCTGAGTTTGTGACCCTGTCGTTAACAATCTTCACTGTTAGGTTTCTCCTGGATGCCAGAAGGATTCCATAACTCGAGCTATTTAGGCAATTAAGAATAATAATATATCTGGATGAAGGCAATCTTCCAAGTTTACAAAGGATCCAAAATCTGAGGCATTTCACCCAGATAATTCAAACTAAAAAGTTCAACTATATACCTGAAATTACAGAAAAATCATTTTTTGTTGTTATTTGCAAAAATTTTGACTCCAGAGTATGGTCATAAGTTGGAGAAAAGGCTAATTTACTACGGCTTCAAGAAGTGTGTGAAATAATTTTGAAGACTAGAAGAACAGGGAATAGAAGGGCTAAAATTTTATTAGCTATTTTAGATGTTGTGCTATTTCCTCAGACAAGTCTCAATATAGCTATGCAAGCATTAGAAGGAAACAGGACAAGAAGAGAAATTCCACACAGATTATTATGTGCATTTCTGAAATGCTTTTTAAGTTCCCAAAATAGAATATACTATAAACGGACCTCAAAGGAGGCAATGTTAACATACTGAAATCAAGCAGGAAGCCATGAGAGCAAAATGTAGAAATTGCACCTTCTGAACACTGCCATTCACTATTGGAACCACTTGGTCTTGCAGTCTTCCCAAATGTATGAATTCCCAAATGTATGAATTCCCAAATGTATGAATTCCATGAGTTGAGAAGAGCCGAAGCATTAGTTTTCTTAGCAAATCTCCTTCCATTACTGCAATTTAACATCACTTAAGTAACAAAAAGAATTCTATTCAAAAAATCTTTTCTTTGAAAACTATTAAAGTAGTTAAACCATTTGTCCAGAGACTCCTGAGAAAAAGGTTTTATACGGGAGAACTCGGACAGCAGTACACACAGCAGTATGTGACAATTCAGTTCACAGACCAACTTTTAAACTTCCACAATATAAGAATTCTCTGAGTTATCAAATTAAATTTCTCATCCAAAAGTCTCTGAATTTTAATCTTTCTTTCCCTCTGTCCAACATCGATGACTTAGTTTAATTTTATCAGGACCATGGCAGATTTTTTAAAACTGTTAGCTGACTGCCTCTTCCCCTACCTCGGAGAACAACAAATGATGCAGCCGTCCCAAATGTTACTGCAGAAATTCAACACCATCACAGCTACAAATAACGCTGGGCTGACAGGCTCGACAAAGGAGAAACCACAGCCAGAGGGCTGGGGCTACCCAGGCCATGCAAGATTCAGAGTAAAGAAAAGGCTACAGGAAAAGCAGCACAAAGTCAAGTCTCACAGTCTAGCAGAAGCAGACTGACTACAATAGCACAGTCAGTCCAAAAGAACCTTCTGCGATGATATGAAATGACCCAAATATTCTACATCACACAAGATTATTGGGCATCTAAAGTGTCGCTGAAGAAGTGAAGTTTGAATTTTACTTAAATCTAAATAGCCCCAGGAGTTCCCACTGTGGCTCAGCAGAAAAGAATCCATGAGGAGGTAGGTTGGATCCCTGGCCTCGCTCGGTGGGTTAAGGATCTGGCGTTGCCACGAGCTGTGGTGTAGGTCGCAGACGTGGCATGGATCCTGTGTGGCTGTGGCTGTGTGTAGGCCGGCAGCTGTAGCTCCGATTCAACCCCTAGCCTGGGAACCTCCATATGCCTTCAGTGCAGGCCCTAAAAAGACAAATAAATAAATAGCCCCACATGGCTAGTGGCTGCCATACTTGACAGGGCAGAACTACGGGTGGAAAGAATCAAGAAATGTGTTTTGACTCATACACTCAGTTCTACAACTACCTGTGCTGCCTGGTGCATTCCAGAGATTGAGCCAGCAGTAAGGAGAGAGATCAACGTGAGAGGCTCCCTGCCTAAAGCAGGTTCTAATGAAGGAGAAAGCCAGGGAATTCCAGTTCATTTCAGTACAATGTCGTAACATATAAAGATACAATGAAGAAGGGATCAAATAATCCTTTAACATTTATGCACTTAAAAACAGAGCCTCAGAATGCACGAAGACTAACAGAACTCCAGAGAGAAATAGGCAAATCCATAACAACAGCTGTAGATGTCAACATTCCTCTCTTGGTAATCAACAGAACAAGCAGGTGGAAGATCAGCAAGGACGCAGAAGACCTTCACACTACAACCGACCGGACCTGATGTCACCTACAGAACACTACCCACCAGCAGCAGGATACACCTTCTTTCCAAGTCCACTTGGGACACTCACATAGACAGACATTTGGGGGTACAAAACAAACCTCTAAAAATGTTTAACAAAATTAAAATCGTGCAAAGTATGCTCTCTGGAAACAATGAAATTAAATTAGAAATCAGGAACAGAAACAAACCTAAAATATCCCCAGATATCTGTAAACTAAACATACAAATGCACAAGGTCTTGGGGCGGGGTGGGGGGAGGTAAAGGAACTTAGTTCTACCTAAGGAAAAGGAAACGGTGACCAGAAGACAGATGGAGGTGGTGGTGGTGGTGACTAGGAGTTAATCACTGCAGTGAAAAACTATAAGGTGTGTGAGGGGAACTTTTATAAAGAATTCAGTATTACCTGGCAACCAAATCCAAGGTGAAGAGAAATAAGTTGTGAATAAGAAGAGAAATAAAAGAACTTAGAAGTCAATTCAAACTTGAATTCTTTCTCTACCACACCCCAGCTAAACAATCCATCATTTAGATGTGTCATTCTAAGTCCCAAATTATTTTTTGAATATTTCTATCTAAAGTAAAAGATCTGGAGTTCTCGCTGTGGTGCAGCGGAAACAAATCTGACTAGGAACCATGAGGTTGTGGGTTCGATCCCTGGCCTCACTCAGAGGGTTAAGGATCTGGCGTTGCCGTGAGCTGTGGTGTAGGTCGCAGACGAGGTTTGGATTGGACCCCCTGGCCTGGAAACTTCCATATGCCGCGCCTGCAGCCCTTAAAAAACAAACAAAAACTCTACAGATCTGATCAACATCACTTGCTACTTTAAAATCCTTCACGGCTTTCCCTCCAGTCCCTTGCATTGGTGATCCCAGGGCCTAGAATCCTCTCTCCCCTTCCTTCACCCAGCTACTTTAATCTTGAACTCAACTGTCACCTCTTTAGAGAAACCTCTTCTGACACCTCCCCACCCTCTATGAAATCCTATGACTTGCCCCCTCTGGAAGCAGTTCTCTCACTGATAAACGTGCCACCTTCCGTGCTGTATCAGGGCAGGGGCCACATCTGCTTAATTGGTGGCTACATCCCAGAGAGTGCCTGGAACAGGTTCGCAACAGGTATTTTTTTTTAACAAATGAGCAAATCAATGAAGCAATAAAAGATGAGGCTGGCAGAGGAAGCAAAAGCCAAGCTATCCATAAACTCTAAAGTATACAATCAGTTTCCCACAGAAGATATTTAAGAAAGAGAGTAACATGGTCAGATTTGTCTAAAGCAGAGCAGTATGTGTGTGGAAGATGGATGTGAGAGGCGATGAGTGGACAAGAGGCGGCCAGGCAGGTAAGCTGGTTCCGTCAAGAGGCAAAGAAGGCGAAAAAGAAGCCCTGATTTAAGTAACCGTTAGTGAAGACAGACAAGAGAGCTGAAAGATACTCAAGATATAAAACACACACACTGGCCGGGACGAGGTGACAAGTGGAAGGAGAGGGAAAGGGAGAAGTTTATTACTTCCTCACTTCTGACTTGGGCAATTCGGTGGGCAGAGCCATTATTCACTGAGCAAGGAAACAGGAGGTCAGGAGCAGTCACTAAAGCATGAAATCTATCTGGGACACGTTGAATTGAATGTGCCTACAGGACTTGTAAGAGGAAGAGTTCAAGAATTTTTCACCCATCCCTGAGTTAAAACATACGAAGGAAGAGTTAGTTGCCACTGTAGCTCAGTGGGTTAAGAACCTACTAGTCTCTGAGAGGAAGGGGGATCAATCCCTGACCTCATTCAGCGGGTTAAGGATCTGGCACTGTGGCAAGCTGCAGCCTAGGTTGCTGATGTGGCTCAGATCCAGTGTTGCTGTGGCTGTGGTGTAGGCTAGCACCTGCAGCTCTGATTGGACCCCTAGCCTGGGAACTTCCATATGCCATGGGTGTGGCCATTAAAAAAAAAAGGGGGGGGAGTTCTCGACAGCGCAGCGGTTAACAAATCCGACTACGAACCACGAGGTTGTGGGTCCGATCCCTGGTGTTGCTCAGTGGGCTAACTATCTGGCGTTGCCATGAGCTGTGCTGTAGGTTGCAGACGCGGCTCGGATCTGGCATTGTGAGGCTGTGGCATATGCTGGTAGCTACAGCTCCGATTCGACTCCTAGCCTAGGAACCTCCATATGCCGTGGGTGTGGTCCTAAAAAGCAAAAAAAACCCAAAACACCGATCCTTAACCCACTGAGCAAGGTCAGGGATCAAACGCGCATCCTCATGGTTTCTAATTAGATTTGTTTCTGCTGAGCCATAACGGGAACTCCGAGACTTCAGTTGATATATGACAAATATTTAACATGAGCTAATATCTTTTCCTCTTGACTCTTAGTAAACGGACAACAAAGAGATACAAAAGGTAAAACTAAGAGAACTAAGAGAAAGGAACCACAATGAGATATCACCTCACACCTGTCAGAATGGCTATTATCAAAGAGACAAGAAATAACAAGTGTTGTTTTTTTTTTGTTTTGTTTTTTGTTTTTTTTTGGTCTTTTTGCCTTTTCTAGAGCTGCACCCGCGGCATATGGAGGTTCCCAGGATAGGGGTTGAACTGGAGCTGTAGCACCGGCCTACGCCACAGCCACAGCATCGCGGGATCCGAGCCACGTCTGCAACCCACACCATAGCTTACGGCAACGCCAGATCCTTAACCCACTGAGCAAGGCCAGGGATCGAACCCACAACCTCATGGTTCCTAGTCGGATTCATTAACCAATGAGCCACGATGGGAACTCCAAGAAATAACAAATGTTGGTGAGCATGTGGCGAAAAAGAAATTCCTTTGCACTGGGATGTAAATGGGTGTAGCCACTCTGGCCTCGCTCAGTGGGGTTAAGGATCTGGTGTTCCCCTGAGCTGTGGTGTAGGTCACAGATGTGGCTTGGATCCCACGTTGCTGTGGCAGCGCTGGATCCTTAACCCACTGTGTCTGGCCGGGGACTGAACCTGCGTCCCAGCTCTCCCAAGATGCTGATCCCACTGCGCCACAGCAGGAACTCCCAATGACTTTATTTTTCTTTTCAGACAGCAAATAAGCACATGAAAAGTTGCTCAGCATCACTAATCCTTAGGGAAATGCAAATTCAAACTATAATGATATACACTGTTATATACCTATTAGGATGGCTGGAACTCTCATCCATTGCTGGTACGAATGCAGTGTTGTTTGGGGGGGAGGGGTTTGTTTTGTTTTATTTTGGTTTTTTATGGCCATAGTTGTGTCATATGGAACTTTCCAGGGCAGGAATTGAATCTGTCACAGCTGCAGCAACTCTAGATCCTTTAACCCACTGGGCCAGGCAAGGGATCTAACCCATGCCTCCGCAGCAACCCAAAATGCTACAGTTGGATTCTTAACCCGCTGTGCCACAGCAGGAACTCCAGAATGCAAAATATTTAACTTGCAATGCTTAACTGCAAAACAGTTTGGCAGTTTCCTAGAAAGTTAAAATATACTTAGCATACTACCCAGCAATTCCATTTCAAGGTATTTACCTATGAGAAATGAAAGCTTACGTTTTTTTTGTTGTTGTTGCTTTGTTTTTGTTTTGTTTCATTTTGCCTTTTTGTCATTTTTTTTATGGCCGTACCCGCGGCATGTGGAGATTCCCAGGCTAGGGGTCTAATTGGAGCTGTAGCCGCCGGCCTACACCACAGCCACAGCAACGCAGGATCCGAGCGGCGTCTGTAACCTACACCACAGCTCATGGCAACGCCAGATCCTTAACCCACTGAGTGAGGCCAGAGATCGAACCCGCAACCTCATGGTTCCTAGCTGGATTCGTTAGCCACTGCACCATGACGGGAACTCCAGAGAAATGAAAGCTTATGTTTACACAAAAACTTGTTAGTGAATGTTTACAGTTCTATTTATAATCTCCAAACCCTAGAAACAACTCGAATGTTCTTGAACTGGTGAATGGATAAACCAACTATGGTGTACGGTATATTCAGTAACGCAATAGCAAGCTGGCAATAGAAAGGAATGAATTATTGATACAAGCAATATCTTAGATGAATCTCAAATGAATTACGCTAGGTAAAAACTAGATTCAAAAGGCTATACAGGGCATAATTTCATTTATGAAATTCAGGAAAAGGCAAAACTATAGGGACAGAACATAGATCAGAGGTGGCCTGGGGTGAGGGGGAAGGGAAAGACTGCCTACAGGAGCACAAGGAACTGGGGGAAGGTGATGGAACTCTTCCATATTTCATGGTAGTTGTGGTTACGTGATTACATGTATTTGCTAAAACTTAGGAGTCAAAATTGTACGCTAAAAAGGGTGAATTCCACCACAGAAATAAGTTGTACTTCATTAATTTTTTAAAATTATCAGTAGGAGTTATCTTGTGGCACAGCATGTTAAAGACCTGGCATTGTTACTGCAGAGGCTTGCATCACTGCTGTACTGCAGGTTCGATCCCTGGCCTAGGAGTTTCCACGTGCTGCAGGTGTGGCCAAAAATAAATACGTAAATAAATAAATGAAATTATCAGCAATGAAAAACATAAGATACTGTAACAACAAAAAATATGAAATGAAAGAGGAACAGAGAAAACAGCTTTTGGAAATTAAATATCTGATAGCTGAAATAAAAACTGCTTTAACAGAGGGGTTTCCATTGTGGCTCAGCCGTAACAAACCCGATTAGTATCCACGAGGACGCAAGTTTGATCCCTGGTCCCGTTCAATGGGTTAAGGATCCGGTGTTACTGCAAGCTGTGGTGTAGGTCGCAAACGCGGCCCAGATCCCACACTGCTGTGGCTGTGGCGTAGGTCAGGTGGCTACAGCTCCAATTCAACCCCTAGCCTGGGAATTTCCATATGCCACGGGTGTGGCCCTAAGAAGACCAAAAAGAAAATTGCTTTAACAGAAACTGTGGAAGAGAAAGAAATCTCCCAGAAAGCAAACCAAAAGGACAGATAAGACGAATTGAAAAAGTTAAGAAACTTCATAAGATCAGTCTACAAAATCTAACATCTAAGTAACTAAAAGAGTTCAAGAAAAGAACAAACTAAATTTAGGGGGGGATGGAGTTCCCTTCGTGGCTCAGTGGTTAACAAACCCGACTAAGATCCATGAGGATGTGGGTTCAATCCCTGGCTTCGCTCAGTGGGTTAAGAATCCGACATTGCCGTGGGCTGTGGTGTAGGTGGCAGACATGGCTCAGATCCTGTGTTGCTGTGGCTGTGGTGTAGACTGGCAGCTATAGCTCTGATTCGACCCCTGGCCTGGGAATTTCCATATACCACAGGTGCGGCCCTAAAAAAGCAGGAAAAAAAATAATATATATATACATTTTATATATATATGGGGGAAATTAGCAAATAATGTAAGACATTTTCTCAGAACTAAAGAACATGAGCCTGCAGATTAAAAGGCCCACCCATAATGTATGAAAAAGAGCCACATCAAGGGAATCAAGGGATATGCATGCAGTCCATGTAAAACTTCAGAACACTGGAGACAAGAAAAGAGCCTAGAAGTTTTAGAGAGGGGGAAAAAACAGGTCAGACATGAAGGAAGAAATCAGAATGGCCCTTCATTTCCAATGGCAATATTAGGTGCTGGATCACAAGACAAGCCTTTCAAGTGAAACTGCTTATTTACTTTACTGATTTTTTTAATTTTTTTAGAGCCGCATTCACAGCACATAGAGGTTCCCAGGCTAAGAGTCAAATCAGAGTTGTAGCTGTCAGCCTACACCACAGCCACTGCAACGCAGTATCCGAGCCACGTCTGTGACCTACACCACAGCTCACGGCAATGCCGGATCCTTAAACCCACTGAGCAAGGCCAAGGATCAAACCCTCAACCTCATGGTTACCAGTCAGTTGGGTTTCTGCTGTGCCACGACGGGAACTCCGAAACTACTTTTTTAAGTTTAGGATCCTACATCCAAACTATCTACCAGGTACTATGACTGAAAATGGCACTTTTACATATATAATGAAAAGAAGTAAAATTTAGTTCTCATGCACCCATTCCCAGGAAGCAACTAGAGACCGTGCTGAAAAAGGAAAGTAAACCAAGAAAGCTGTATGACCTAAGAAACAGAATCAACATGGAAAGCAGCAAAAAGAAGTTCCCGTGAGATGCAACAGGCATCCAGAGTAGCCGATTCAAGCGAGAGCAGAAATGCTGAGGGCTGCAGAAGGGAGATCAGCAAGGGAACAAGTGGAACTGTTATATCTGAGAGTTTGGAAAATATAATAGGTGACAAGATATTGCAGAGACCTCGCAGTGCACTAGGCTAGGTACATAAAACACTGAACAAGTGAAAAATAAGGTAATAAATCCAGAAAAATACTTATAACAATAACAATACACTACATGATGCAACTGTGAATAATATTTACATAGTCATAATAGCATACTCGAGCCCTCACGATTTATCTGAATGTCATGTTGTAACTACAAGGAGAGGACAGGGAGAAAGTAAGGGTAATTATAATGGGGCTAAATCCTCATCTACCATGACAAAGTCGAGAGAGAAACGTCTAATACTGATAAATCAAATAAAAGCACGGTATTTTAAAACACTGTGGTGAATACTAGGGGTGAAAAAAGGAAACATCTACAGAAACTGAAAGCCTCTGCCTCTGGGGGAGGTCTCTGATTGGGAAGAGGTACAGCAGGGAACTGCTTTGGTTCACAATGACCCTTAATACAACTTCAACTTATTTTACCTATTCATGTACTACTTTGATAAAGATATAATGATATGGGAGAAACTTGCTGTAAATCAAGGAAAAATAATCTGTCTGTTCAGTGTCATCCTAGTGATATCTTTTCCTTTTCTTTAACCACAGAGAGCAGCGGCTTGATGTGAGATGCCAGTTCCCAGACCAGGGACTGAACCTGGACCACAGCAGTGAGTCCTAACTACTACACCACCAGGGAACTCCCAATATATCATTTTAAAAATATGTAGATAAGAATATGTTACAGTGAATGAAATTTTACATAATAAATAAATAAAACATATAACTGTACAGTGGTTTTGGCTGGGTGGTGGGATTACAGATGATTTTCATTTTCATCTTTATGTTATACATACTTTCTCAAGGGAGTAAATCTGTACTATTTTCAAATTTTTTCACTGCAGTTTTTTTTTTCTTTTTTGTCTTTTTGCCTATTATCTAGAGCCGCACCCGCGGCATATGGAGGTTCCCAGGCTAGGGGTCTAACAGGAGCTGTAGCTGCCGGCCTTCGCCACAGCCACAGCAACGCGGGATCCAAGCCGCGTCTGCGACCTACACCACAGCTCACGGCAACGCCGCATCCTTAACCCACTGAGCAAGGCCAGGGATCGAACCCGCAACCTCATGGTTCTTAGTCGGATTCGTTAACCACTGAGCCACGACGGGAACTCCTTCACTGCAATTTTTAAAAACAACTTGAGAATAAATGAAATATCTGGGGAAGGATGGGGATTGTGAGGGGGCCAGGGGCTAGTCTGAAAACTTGGAAAACAGCTGAAGGAACAGGAAAAGGAAGGTGGCATGGAGAAAAGAACTACCAGAGAGCTAAAATTACTAACAGCACTTTTTCTACTTTAACTGACCACTGAGAGTAACTGAAGTAAATGTATTATCTATTATAGCTCTAAAATAAATCAGATGTTAGGTAAACTAAATGTTCTGAATGGGTAAGTGAAATACCTAATAATTCTTTTGTGTGTGGGGGGGGGGGAGAAACAGCTCCATTTTAATGTACATTCTTACTTAAATGTGGTCCTTAAATATTTTTTAATGCCTTAGGAGTCAGCTGACAGCTTTCAATAGAATAAAATACGACCTCACTACATTGTAAGTAAAGCCCCTATATCTTTACAGAGTCTCCATTCTGAGTTCAGGACCAAATCAGCAGACAATAATAGCTACTATTTACTGACCCTTTACCATACCCCAGGCCCTGTTCAGGCACTCCACACGCATGTCCCCATTCAGCCCTCACAACACCTCAGATCAGTACTATGGAATCTCCATGGCACAAAGAAGGAAGGTGAGGTACAAAGAGTTGAGCAAAACGCCCATCACCACAGAGCCCAGACTGAAACCCACGAGGGCTGGTTCCAGATCCTTCACTCCTTATGTCTCTGTGCTACACGTTGCCTCTCTAATCCGTGCATCCATATAAGAAGGTCCCGCCGTGGTGCAACAGGATTGGCAGCATCTTGGGAGCCCTGAGACACACGTTCATTCCCAGCCCGGCACAGGGGACTAAGGATCTGGTGTTGCTACAGCTTCAGCTTAGGTGGAGACTCTGGCTCAGACCTGGCCCCGAGGCTCCATATGCCACAAAGTGGCCAAAAACCAAAGGAAAAGAAAAAGATTTATGGAAATTCTCAAACATCATGACAGCCTAAGACTCTGTGGTGTGTCTAAGACACGTGGGTGTCTCGGGTGCCTGCCACACGTCCTCACACCAACTGGGTATAAATATGACTCCACTTACACTGCTCTTTCTCTGACAAACCCTGGAATAAGTTTTCCCAGCTGACCTAAGGTAATCCAAAACTCAGGCATTTTGAAGCATTCACAAATCAGCTCTCAGCTCTCATTCATCCTAAGAGAACTCTGTTCTATTTTATTTTATTTTATTTTATTTTATTGGTCTTTTGTCGTTTTAGGACAGCACCTGCGGCATGTGGAGGCTCCCAGGCTAGGGGTCTAATCGGAGTTACAGCTGCCAGCCTACGCCACAGCCACAGCAACGCGGAATCTGAGCCGCGTCTGCAACCTACAACACAGCTCACAGCAATCCCAGATCATTAACCCACTGAGCAAGGCCAGGGATCGAACCCGCAACCTCATGGGTTCCTCCTGAGCCACGACAGGAACTCCAAGAACTCTGTTTTTGAACTACTGTAATGAACAAAATAAATCTGGTTAGATGATTCCATTAAAATTGTATTTTTAATAATCCAGCTATCACACTCCTAGGATACACCCAAGAGAAATGAACACATACTAGCAAGACAAAAACCTATATACCAAGGTTAGCAGCAGTATTATTCCTAATAGCCAAAAAGTGGAAACAATTCAAATGTCCATGAATTTATGAATGAATAAGCTAAACGTGGCATATCCATATACTGAGATATTACATATAGTACTGAAACATGCTCCAAGACCCATGAGCCTTGAAAACATCACGCTAAGTGAAAGAAGCCACATACTGTATGATTCCTTTCATAAGGAGCCACCTACTGTATGATTCCTTTCATAAGGAATTTCCAAAAGAGACAAATCAACAGAGAATGAGAGCAGTGGTTGCCAGGGAATGGGGCAGGGGAGAGAGAGAACAGGGAATGACTGCCATAGATATGGGTTTCTTTGGGGTAGGTTGATAAAAAGTGTTCTGGGAGTTCCCGTTGTGGCGCAGTGGTTAACGAATCCGACTAGGAACCATGAGGTTGCGGGTTCGATCCCTGCCCTTGCTCAGTGGGTTAAGGATCCGGCGTTGCCGTGAGCTGTGGTGTAGGTTGCAGACACGGCTCGGATCCTGCGTTGCTGTGGCTGCGGCGCAGGCCAGTGGCCACAGCTCCGATTAGACCCCTAGCCTGGGTACCTCCACATGCCGCGGGTGCGGTCATAAACCCGCGGGCATAAAATGACAAAAAGGCAAAAAAAAAAAGTGTTCTGGAATTAGGTAGAGGTGAAGGTTGCACAACTCTGTGAATATACTAAAAACCAATAAATTTTGTGGTGGGCTTATACACATGGGTGTCTTGCATACCTGCCACTTTTTTTTTTTTTTAGGGCCACACCTGCAGCATACGGAGGTACCCAGGCTAGGGGTTGAATCGGAGTTGTAGCCGCCAGCCTACGCCACAGCCACAGCCATGCCAGATCCAAGCCACGTCTGCGACCTACACCACAGCTCACGGCAACATCGGATCCTTAACCCACTGAGCAAGGTCAGGGATCAAACCCGCAACCTCATGGTTCCTAGTGGGATTTGTTTCCAGTGGGCCACGACGGGAACTCCTACCTGCCACTTTTTTTTTTTTTTGTCTTTTTGCCTATTTGTAGAGCCGCACCCACGGCATATG
>PVHT021183560.1:8456325-8522558 GCA_004024745.2 Catagonus wagneri | reverse complement strand
CACCACAGCTCACGGCAACATCGGATCCTTAACCCACTGAGCAAGGTCAGGGATCAAACCCGCAACCTCATGGTTCCTAGTGGGATTTGTTTCCAGTGGGCCACGACGGGAACTCCTACCTGCCACTTTTTTTTTTTTTTGTCTTTTTGCCTATTTGTAGAGCCGCACCCACGGCATATGGAGGTTCCCAGGCTAGGGGTCTAACAGGAGCTGTAGCTGCCAGCCTTCACCACAACCACAGCAACGCGGGATCCAAGCCGCATCTGCGACCTACACCACAGCTCACGGCAACACCGGGATCCTTAACCCACTGACCAAGGCCAGGGATCGAACCCGCAACCTCATGGTTCTTAGTCGGATTCGTTAACCACTGAGCCACGAAGGGAACTCCCTACCTGCCACTTTTTAAAAGGTGTACTTTATTATATGTATACTATATTTCAATAAAGCTGCTATTTTGAAAATGCAATTTTTATTAAATATCGCTTGGAAATTATACAGCAATTTAAATGTACAATAAATTTTAGATCTTACAGCTACTATTTTTTAAAATCTTTCAGCAATCAAAAAAAAAAAAAAAAAAACTTGAGGAGTCCCCGTTGTGGCACAACTGAACAAATCTGACTAATATCCATCATGAGGATGCAGGTTCGATCCCTGGCCTCACTCCGTGAGCTGGGGTTCCAGCACTGCTGTGAGCTGTGGATCAGGTCGCAGATGAGGCTCGGATCCCATGTTGCTGTGGCTGTGGTGTAGGCCAGTAACTATAGTTCCAATTCGACCCCTAGCCTAGGAACTTCCATTTGCCATGGGTGCGGCCCTAAAAAAAAAGAAAATAAAAAAAATTTTGAGTAGGAGTTGCTACTGTGGTGCAATGACTTAAGAATCTGACTGCACCAGCTTGGGTCGCTCTTGAGGCATAGGTTCAGTCCCTGGATCCCAGACCCAGGAACTTCCATATGCCATGGGTACGGCCATAAAGTAAAATCAGTAACATTGAATCTAGAAAAATATATAAAATAACTTGCTATATACCAGGAGATAAAATAATTAAAACATATTTAGCTACATGAATTTCAATTCTATCTGTATGACGACTTTCAATCTAATAAAGTGCATTTTGTAAGGGTTTTTTTTTTTTAAGAAATGTTATGCCTCCTGAAGCTTATCATTTTAAAGAACTGAAAGAACAAAAAAAAATGGGAATGAGGGTCAGTGCTAAACTAGCGCTAAATTATGAAGATGAGGTGCTAACTGCATAAGCAGGCATTCAAGAAGAGAGACCGAGGCGAGCAGCGGTCTCTCAGGGTGCTCTGCGAAGACTCCTAGGAAGAGAGCCCTGGAGTAGGGGGTTAGAGCTGGGGGTTAGAACTTGGCTAAGGAGCAAGGAGGAAGGAATCAATCCAGTATGTCTGCTAGGACTTGCTCCTGCCTGTCACTCAGACTGGCGGTCTCCCGCCACCACCACCACCTTCTCACCCCTAGCATCCACGCCCCGAGGATCTGCTGTCATAGGGAGGACACGGGATCTTGAAGAGTGAGGAAAATTAGAAGAGATCAGAGTTGCTGATGCACAGAGATTTCAACATGTAGCTCCACTCCAAATACACACCAGGAGAGGAGATGGGCATCAACCGTACACAAGACCGTCAATGATTACATACCCACCCCACATACACCTCTCTGCTATTCAGATCATGCAGATCCCAATTTTTTTTTTTTTGTCTTTTTAGGGCTCCTCCTGCGGCATATGGAGGTTCCCAGGCTAGAGGTCTATTGGAACTGTAGCTGCTGGCCTACACCACAGCCACATCAACTCGGGATCCAAGCATGTCTGTGACCTACACCACAGCTCACGCCAATGCCAGATCCTTAACCCACTGAGCGAGGGATCGAACCTGCATCCTTATTTCCACTGAGTCACGATGGGAACTCCTTGTCCCAGTCTTTGAGGCCCTAATTTTCTTTCTTTCAATTCCTATGCGTTTTTTAAATTTATTATAATGACATTATCTATTTATTTAGCCACACCTGTGACATGCAGAAGTTCCTGAGGCCAGGGATCAAACCTGTGCCCCAGCATCCCAAACCACTATGGTGACAATACCAGATCCTTAATCTGCTGAGCTACACGAGAATTCCTAATTTTCATTTTAATCTTCTCAGTTACTGATACCTAATTTCTCTTATAATTCTGAATTTCTGTTGCTACTGAGAGTACTGCCATTCTTAGAGAGGCATATCTGATGAAGTTCTCTCTGTCTACACTTCTGACGTTCTTGTCCAGGCCCGGAGAATTCTGAATACCTCCTGAACTGCTCTTCCCACCCAAGGCTTCAAAACCCATCCAGATCCCCACCAGTTATCTGTCCTCTTCAACCCATCCTGCAGAACAGAAGCAACGCTAAACGTCCTGATGCCCCAGTGAAATCATACCCAACTTGTTTCTAGATCTTCTGATTGTTCCCAATACCTACAAGTGAAACTGACCTGAAATAGAATAGGAGGCGGGAGCTTCAGAAATCACCTTCTCCACTGAGTCTCTCCACTAGGGGGAAAAGGTGATTTAACAATATGTGTGATTTGATTTGGTTTGGATTCATGCTCCCGCATAGCTGCTCGTGGGAATACAGCATATCCTTTGGGCGTTCCAGGAATGATAAATGACTGAGGATCACTGATCTAGCCCAAACCTTACTCTGAAGACAAGGGAGGGAGGACAAATGCTATAGCCTAGTTCTCTAAGCACTGCTTGGAGAGCTTTACAATTTATTTCCTATTTACAGACTCATGCTTTTGCTAAACCAGGTTACTTAAGACTGCCCACACCGTAAAATGTAAAATCAGTGCCTTGGCTCACCCTGCTCGCTGCTCTCTCCTTCCCTCTGTCCAGCCTTACTATCCACATGCCCATCCAGGAAGCACGCCCACCCCTACACCAACTCCCCCCAACAGGATATGATTCCACCCCCCTTAAATCTCTACTGCACTTTATACCTCACTTGTAGCAATCAGGAATTGCCAGTGTATAAAGAAAAGGTTGACACTGGTAGGAATAAATACTGCCAACTCAGTAACAAATTCTGCTTCAGATGAACCTACAGTTCATTGGCATCCACGCCACTGATCTCCAGTGTCATAATCCTTAGAGAACATATATCACTAACTCTCCCAGGACAACACCAGGGCTTTGGCTTCCTGAAGTCATCAGAAGTTCTAAACTCCAAAATATGAGCTAGGTGTTCTCAGAAGTCCCACACAAGTTAAATGCAAAAACTACTCTCTCTAAAGTCTGATTTAACTTTTTTGAATCAGCAAATGCTTGATTTCAAGATGCTGTCAGAACTTTATCAAATGCCTATTCAAAACATTTTCTATACACTCCTTCTCAATGTACTGGCAAAGTATGTCACAAAACCTACAGGTTGAAATAACTCTAAAATTTAACAATAAGAATAAAAGCCTTATTCAACCAAATGCCTCAATTTTGTATTAACAAACTGTCATCCCTATACTATTTGCCATGTGAGTACCTTAAGTACCCATTTAAATTTTCCCTCCATTAAAAGAAAACATTTCACCTCCAGTGAATAAACTTTTTAAAATCTATGATTTTAGAAAATCAATCTAGTAATATCAACCAATGCCTTTGAACAGGTATATTAACTACAAAGTGCTCAACACTGTGAATAAGAGATGAATGAGTTATTTTTCAGACTAGGAATTTAATACATTAGTACTGTAGCCAACATTTTAATTCACAAAATTTAATCAACTTCTTCTAAATGACCAATAAAGTATATTCCTCTTTTATCCTTGACAATACAGCTGTATTCAAATCCACCAAATATATTTATTTATGAGTTCCTGGGATATGTGAAACCAGTCCTAGAACGTTTTTCCTTCCAAAGCATATAAACACATAAATACACATTTACCTGACAACCTTCTTCTCAGCCTCTACTGCCTGGAAGTTCAGAGGATAAAACTAATGAAACTAGAGCTTGACCTAACCAATTACCATGCATTGTTAGGAAAGTGGACATAAAAGTTTAGAACACAAAATGTATCCCCTCTTTTACCATCATCTTGAGAAATAATGTTTCAAAAAGTAAAACATCTAACAAGTTAACACCACATGGATAAAGAAAGGAAAACACATGGTAAGTTATCTGAAATAGCAGCTCACTAACTCTGCCACTGAAAACAATCACTAGTCAAACTTCAGGAGTTCCCCTCATGGGTCAGAGGTAACAAACCTAACTAGTATCCATGAAAACAAACCCTAGTCAAACTTCAAAATCTAATTAGATCAGTGTTCAGGTCCCAAATCTAAACTGTTTAGGAATTATAGCACCCACTCCAGAATTATCAAAACTTCATCGATTACAAGTTCTCACCTACTAACAATCATCTGTCCAAACAATCTTTGATGAGCATCTGCTGTGTGCAAGACACTGTACTAGAAATTGTAGGGGGTATAAGATTAATATAAGGGTATACACTCCTTAATTTCATATAAAGACAACAAATGTCATTAGGAAAAACAAAATGTCATGAAAATACATAAAGATATAAGGATCTTTTTAAAAAAGGAAATCTAACCAAAACTGTAATTTAACGCAGCATATACAGGGCTCTCAACCCTAAATATTATTTGCAAGGCCTTCGAAGAGGAGTTCAAGTTAGCTGAAGTGCTCTGCCAAAATGCCTTAGCACTGTCTAATCTGAAAAACTTGCTCCCAGTGTATAATTTATTCTCCACGGGTCTTTCAATTCTGGGCTCTTGGTAGAAAAGACCATGTGTAACTTCTTAAGGTAAAAACTATTACTATAAAAGATGTATTAAAATTAAGTTGGAAAGAAATGAAGAACGGTGTGCAGTCGCTTCTACATACAAGGCATAAACACTTGACACTTGACTCACTCCCTGCATATTCTCCTGCCAGCTTCCCTCCCACCCCCATGCCAAAGACAGGCAGATATTCTAACTGTCCGGCAAAAAGAAATTACCTTTTTCATTTGCTGTTAGGACAATCTAAATGGCCTATTACTCATACCCTTCCAATGCATATTTAAGCATTTATTAAAAAAAAACAAAACTGACATTTAACCACTTCTACTATCCCAGTCACATTAAAAACAAATGACACACCTTAATCACTTTTAAGATCCTGTTTCCTCATACTTTACTTTGTAAATGGCCTTAAAGCTGGATTCTAATTTAGTTAATCCAGATAAACAAAAATATAAAGGAAAATCTTGTAGGTTACTGCTATAAATTATGTTTTTTCCCCACAATTTAATAAACTGCAACTACGTATTTAACATAGAGGAGCCATCATGTCTGTATGTTTTTTAAATAAACATGCATCTTAGCACCAGCCTAGAGAAACACTCTGAGAAAATAGAAGAGTCACCATGGAGAAATTCATTACAGATCCAGGAAGGGCTATTATGCTCAGAAATAAAATGAAAAGAAAAAAATCATTTTTCAATAAATCTCCCTATATGACTTGGAAGGCTGCACGACTTGGAAGTTGGTCCAGAAGTTCATCTCTAGCAATTACGTCTGCATGATCAACTGTACGTCTTCTGCAACAGGTGACAGGAAACTACATTTCTCAGGCAAAGGGATCAAATTAGTTAAGACGCATGTTCCTGCGGTCTCTTATTTTGTATTTTACCAAAACGATTTTGAATCAAATCAAATACCAAATTTGTTTTGGTTTTCTTTGGTTGTCTGCTTTGCTTTTTAACCAGCCATTGACCAGCAACTGTTGCACGAGCCCATTAGCACTCAAGAATAAAAACAAACACACAGGACCAGATAAGGTCCTACCAACCTAACTGATACATTTCCTTAACACACTTTTAAAACCACACAGCTCGGGGTGCGAAGAGAAGCATGTTTTGTGTGTTTGTATGCGACAATCTGTCTAAATCCTCAATTCCCTTTTAAGGAACAGATATAGAATAAAAATCTAAAAGAAACCACATTAGAAATGCAAAGAGGTTTGCAAAACAAGAGGCTTCTTTCATTCCAAAAAACCAAACCAAAACAAGGGGAGAAAAATGAATGCAATGGATATGTGTGTGCCAAAGTTTGAATCCTGCCCGGTGGAGACACAGCACTGGCACAAATTTTTAAGAGGAAAAAGAGGGGGTTGGGGGGAGAAAAAGAGAGAGAGAGAGGGTAGTGTGTGGCCTGCGAACTGCAACAATGCAATCTCCATTTTGAACAATGCGCCGCTTTCCTCTTGTAAATCTAGTTTTTTGCCACTTGAAGTGCCGTCGCATTTCCCTTCTGTTTGGGGGGGAGGTGGGGGTGGGGGGAGACCACAGAGGGAGTGAGCGGGGGGGAGGGGGAGGAGGTGGGGAAGGAGTCTGCAGCAACTGGGCTGGGTGGGTACCTGGAGTGCTGCTATAGGTGCTATGGCTCCTGAAGCTGCTTTCCGTGCAGTAACTGGCGTCGTCGTCGTCGTCTTCCATCTCCTCCGGATAATCGGAGTCATCGTCGTCCTCCTCCATCTCATCTTCCTCGTCCTCCTCGGAATCCTGGGTCTCCTCGGCGTCGCCGTCGTCCTCCTCCTCCTCCTCGGAGACCATGTCCTCCTCCTCCTCCTCTTCTTCGCTCTCGTGGTCATCGTACACCACTTTGTTGACGGCCCTCCGGGCCGTGGTGGTCCGGGCCAGGTGGCCGCCGCCGCCCCCGCCCCCCGCCCTGCCGCCCCCGCCTCCTCGCCCCCCCCGGCCCGGGGCGCTGGAGCTGGGGGGGGCCGGCGGCGGCGGTGGCGGCGGCGGCGGCGGCGGCTTCCTCCGGCTACTGCTGCCCCCCCTGGGCGAGCTCAGCCGCGTCTTGGGCGCCACCTCAGCCTGGGCGGCGGCCCACCTGCCCCGGCTGCTGCCGCGGTGGCGCGAGCGGAGCCCCCCGATGGGTCCGGACGTGGGCGGCGGCGGCGGCGGCGGGGCCGGGGCCGGGGCGCAGCGCTCCGCAGCGGGAGCCGCGGGCTGCTTGGGCGGCCTGCCCCGCCGGCCCCTCATGTCGGAGCCGAGGCGGGGGGAGAAGGGAAAGCGGAGGGGGGAGGGGCGGGCGGAGGGGCGGCGGTGAGGGGCGCCGGGGCCGGGTGGGGAGGCCTGCGGGGCCGGGCGGGAGGGGCCCGGCCGACGGAAGCGGGTGGAGGGAGAAGGCTCAATCCGAATTGCTGGGGCCCCGCTCCGGATCGCCTTCAGCCGCCATCTTGTTTCTTCCCTCTCGCTCGGTGACTGGGGGAACCGACAGCGGCCGCAGGCCCGGAGCGCGGTCACGTGAGCTGCGCCGCCGACGAGCCTGGGACGGAGCGAGGCCACGCGGCGGCCGCTAGGGGGAGCGCGGGAGCGCTGGGTCGGGGGCGGGGAGCCCGGGGCGCCTCCGCGCGGCGCGTCTGGACCGCTGCCGCCGGCTCGATGTAGAGGCGCGTTCCGTCGCGATGTGCCCCGGGTCCGAGGCCTCGGGAGCCGTCTCTGAACTCACAGAGCTTCCTTCCCGGGTCTCCCCCTCCCAGGTTCGGAGATGAGGGCACGGAAGCGCCCAGATTAATCCCCCTCCTGCTCCCTGGGGAAACTGACGCCGAAAAGAGCCAGAGAGAGTATCGCGGAGGAGGGCGACTCAAGCGACCCGGGGGCAGGGCAGCGCCAGCAACAGAGGGAAGCTACCCAGAAACATGAAACTCCTAAGACTTGGCTCTGGAAAGTGCTGAAATTGATCCCAATGACAACTGCTCGGGGAGCTGTGCCGGAAGCCACGCCCTAGGTTGCCAGACCCAGAGGGAGGGTCTCTCTGAGACTCTCCCAAAATCCCCTACCAAAAAGGCTCGGGTGAATGCAGCTACATTCCAGTCTCCTCCACTTTCCCAGTCCCAGCTAGAAACTCAACCACCTCAGAAAGAACTTTCTAATTTCTTATTTGCTATAGAAAAGGGTAACTTCCCGCCTAAAACCTATTTTAAAATGTTGCATGCTGGTGTTATAATTTTAATCTCTTCACCTGACAAGTAACCATATCTTGGCTAAGCACAGGGAACGGATCATGACGATGAAATTTGAGGCGTCGCCAGACCAAGGCAGGGAGAATTAAGTCATATTAATATTTGTTGAAACATCTGACCACCAAAAAGTGATTTAAGGAAAAATGAACAGGATTCTGTCTTATTACAATGTAGTTAGAAATATAGAATGCCTGTGTGAAATGAAAATGAAAATGCAAACATTGGAGTTCCTAGTGGCTCAACAGGTTAAGGATCCGGGGCTGTCACTGCTGTGGTTTGGGTCGCTGCTGTGGCAAGGGTTCGATCCCTGGTGGAAGAACTTATGCACACGGAGGGGCCAGGCCAAACAAACATTAACTGTCAAGGTCATTTTTTCAGTATAGTTCCATTGAGGGAGGCCCTAGTGGTAAGGACTTGGTGCTTTCACTGCTGTGACCAGGGTTCAATCCCTGGTCTGGGGACTGAGATCCCAGATCAAGCCACTGTATGCTCCGACAGGAAGGGAGGAAGGGAAAAAGCAAAAAAGATGTAGTTCCATTGATCAGCAAGACTGGCAAATTGATATATGCCTTCATGGACCAGATAAGTAATGAAAGTAAATCAAGTGAGCAAGGTAAGAACTTTGGCAAATGGAAGTGCCTGTGTTTTGTTCAAAAGGGCAGTTTTAGGAATGTGGGCCTAGAACGGCCAGATATTCAGGGTTTGTTTGTTGCTAAACCCAAGACATTTGGAAGTTCCCAGGTCAGGGATCAAATCTGAGTCACGGCAGTGTCAAGACTGGATCCTTAACCCTCTGCGCTGAGCCAGGGATGGAACCTTCATCTCAGCAGCGACCCAAACCACCCCAGAGACAACACCAGATCTTTAACCTGCTGCGCCACAGTGGGAATGCCCAGATTTTTCAAGAGAAGGTGGAACTTGTGCATTTCACATGAAATCTCTTGGTTTTTAATGTTGGCAACTGTCAGTTTTTAAAAACCACTTCAGATTGAGCAAAATAAATGCAATTCAAACATAGCCCAGGGTCTCCAATTTGGAACCTATCCTGCACAATATAAAGTACAGTGCTATGTACTTCAATACAAAGATATTAAAAATGGTGACAGCCTTCAGGGTTTATAATCTAATGGTAGAGGACACCTATTTTAAAATAAGTTATTAGGTATTATAAGTGATCTAGAGATGATTTGAAACATATGGGAGAATGTGTAGATTATGTGCAAATACTATGCCATTTTACATAAGGGACTTGAGCATGCTTGGATTTTGTTATCTGGGGGTGGGGAAAGAGCTGTCTTGGAACCAGTTTCCTGAGAGTACCCAGGGACCACTGTAAATGGAATCCAAGCTCTCAAGCTCTTGTCTTCCAGCTGGCTCAGTAGCCTTGAATTCCATGGATCATTCTATCATTCCATTCCGTAAAGCCAGCTGCTTCTGGTAGTCGGGATACACGATAGGGCTGGTGCATCTGAGAGTCTACCCAGCTTCTTATTTCACTGTACAGTTAGTTACTTGGTCAGAGTCTATTATGGACTAACCGTGTCTCCACAAAATTCGTATGACGAAACCCTTCCTGGAATTCCCACTGTGGCTCTGGGGTAACTAACCCGACTAGTATCCATGAGGATGTGGGTTCGATCCCTGGCTTCACTCAGTGGGTTAAGGATCAAGTGTTGCCAGGAGCTGTGGTGTAGGTCGCAGACACAGCTCAAATCCCACGTTGCTGTGGCCATGGTGTAGGCCAGCATCTGCAGCTCTGATTCGACCCCTAGCCTGGGAACTTCCATGTGCTGAGGGTGCAGCCCTTTAAAAAAAAAAAAAGGAAACCCTCCCCATAACGTGATGGTATTAGGAAATGGGGCCTTTGAGAGGTAATTAGGATTAGGTGCAATCTTGAGGGCAAAGCCTTCATGAATGGGGTTCGTGCCATTATATGATTATCACAGAGCCAGCTTCCCATTTCTGTTCTCCTCTATGCGACGATATAATGAGAAGTCAGCAGTCTGCAGCCTGGAAGAGGGCTCTTACTAAAACCCAACCACACTGGCATCCTGATCTCAGAGTTCCAGATTTTTGAGAAATAAGTTTCTGTTTACAAGCCACACAGGCTATGGTAATTTGTGATAGCAGCCTGAACAAAGATAGGTGCCATGATGTATATGACACCATATTCAGTAAACCCACTTAGAATGAGGATGGTAAAAGCATGGTTGCTGGGAAAAAGAAATCCAAATTCAGCATAAACCCCTTCCCAATAAGGTTGACTCTGACTCTCCATACCCACCGTGATAGAAATAATACACTATAACGATTCCTTCTAAAACAGATCAGCCTTGCCAAGGAGAAGTCCATGATGAGCTCGTGACACCAATAAACAGGCACTGGCTTGACTAGGGAACCGTCTTCATCCACCTAACTAGTCTTCTTCTCCACAAGTTTATTAAAACTTCTTTAGCAGTGGCGACATTATGATAAATATTCATATAGGATTCAAGGAGTTCCTGCTGTGGTGCAGCGGGTTAAGGATCCTGCATGGCTGCAGCTGTGGTGTAAGTAGCAGCTCTGGCTTGGATTTGATCCCTGGCCCAGGAACTACCAAATGCCACGGCGGTGTCCAAAAGACATTTTTTGTAAATATTCATATAGGATACAGCTGATCTCACTTATTGGTCCGAGAGGTTCGTTTACATCTACATCCTCCCTCCCAAACCCCCGCATCACCATCCGAAGTCCCTACCCACCTGGCCCACGAATTGGTGTAGCCTTTCTCAGACAAAAGAGAACCACGAGCATACAACCTAAAGCTCTGCCCACTGGGAAGACTTCCTTTCACCACTTCTAAGACCGTGTTTAAGACCACCACCTCCAGGTGCAGCTAAAACACCTTAGCAGCTCACTCTCAGCTGATACCATCTGTTAAACCACGCTCAAACTAGTCACCTAGTTGTGGGAGTTTTTCAAAAGGCCCAAGTCATGTGAATTGATGCGGGAGCGGGGGTGAAATGGGAATAAGCATACAGGCACGGCTCAGCTTGTCCTGCTAACACCGCCAACCCTGGGCACCGGGCAAGGCCCCATAGCACGGCTAGCTTCCAGTTCAAAGGCTGAGGTGTCTGTGCCTGAGCCCAGGGTGGAGCTGCAGGGGAAGCCAAGGTGGCAAGTAGCTGGCATTTGGGCTCCCCTAGTGTGAAGGGTGCCTTCGATCTGAGAGGGCAGGTAAGCCGTGACGACAGGAGGAGTGCACAGGAGTTGACTTGGACTTGGGTTAACTTAGAGGATGATGCATCGGAGATCTGCCGGTAAGACTCAGAAGATCAGCACAGAAGCTGGTTTTGGAAGGAAGCGATTAGCTCAGTGACCTTAGAAGAGTCATTCAACCCTGATTAGGCCCCAGTTTCCTCACAAAGAAGATAAGGGAGCTGGGTTAGAGCTGTACTCCAACCCTTTCACATTATAGCACCCAGTGAAATCTAAAAGAATAGTTAAAGGGCTTACTGAAACAAAAGCGATGTTTTCTTTGGAGTTCCTGCTGTGACACAGTGGGTTAAGAATCTGACTGCAGTGGCTCTGGTTTGATCCCCAGCCTGACACAGTGGGTTGAGGATCTGGTATTGCTGTAGCTGTGGTGTAGTTCACAGTTGTGGATCAGATTCAATCCCTGGCCCAGGAACTTCCATATACCACAGGTTCAGCCAAAAAAGAAAGAAAGAAGGCCACTTGTATTAAATGAAAAACTTGAATCTTGATGCCTAATTTTATACTCTCAGATTTGTGTTTTAGATTTCTTTTTCTTTTCTTTTCTTTTCTTTTCCTTTTTTTTTTTTTTTTTGACCATGCCTAGGGCATTTGGAAGTTCCTAGGCTAGGGATGGAACGCACAGCACAGCCACAACCTGAGCCACAGCAGTGACAATGCTGGATCCTTAACCCGCAGCACCACAGAACTCCTCAGCTTTAGGTTTTAAATAGCTCGTGCAATTCCTTATTGAGACTCTTTACCTCAACTCCGGGTCTAAGCCACGTCTGCAACCTACACCACAGCTCACGACAATGCCAGACCCTTGACCCTTGAGTGAGGCCAGGGATAGAACCCGAGTCCTCATGGATACTAGTCGGGTTTGTTTCTGCTGAGCCACAACGGGAACTCCTACCAGTGATCCCTTTAAATGACAAGAAACTACAGCAGTAAGTGATACAAAGAAATTTAAACCATCTTTTATAACCACTGAAACAGTCACAGCAGTAGAAATTATATTTAAGTTATATTTAATGCTCTTTTCTTTCATTGACAAACGTGCCTGTAAAATTTCTCATGCACTGGGAACTATATCTAGTCACTTATGATGGAGCATGATAATGTGAGAAAAAATAATGTATATATATATATATATATATATGTATGTGTGACTGAGTCACCTTGTTGTACAGTAGAAAATTGACAGAACGCTGTAAACCAGCTATACTGGAAAAAATAAAAATCATTAAAATAAAATAAAATAAAATTTCTCATGGATTTTAGATCCAATTAAAGTTGTTCACAGCTAGTATTTCAAAACAATGATGAAGCCCTAGGTTACAGAGTACAGGCACTATTAGATAGTCACTTCATGGTTTGGACATAATTTGTGGCACACTGGCTACAAATAGCCAAAATTATCCAACATAAGTGTAGGTGAAGATGGAGTTTCTGAGCTGCCTGAACCAGAACCCCCACCACACACACACACACACACACACACACACACTCACTCACTCACACGCACACACACAACTCCCTGCCCACCGGATTGCTCCTCATACTTTTTGGGCACTTGGAACACAAACTCCTCCAGCATCTTTATGCAGGCAACGATGTGCCCTGCATCTGGCTGCCAGCAGTGGCCTCTTGCTCACTCTCAGACCTCACTCTTAAGGCCACCAGAGGATGAGGCCATAGTGAACAGATGTGACTGGTCCAGAGACTCCAGTGGGGGCTGGGAGGATGAACACCCATTCGCTGTGCACTCATGTGTGTCACAGCTCCCTGGATTGATGTTCCTTATTTAGGTAGGCTGGATTTGGGTTATTGATGGGAAAATGGGGTGGCAATGTCAAGGAGACGGTTTGAAATGTGTTCTGAGGTTCTAGAAAGATTAAAACTGGAGGTATAATTTGGGAACCAGCTTCATTGAGATGAAAATGGAAGCCGTGTGATTAAATAAATCACTAAAGACAGTGTAGAGAGAGAAAAGAGAGACCTCACAGAACCTTGGAGAATCACCTCCATTTCAAAGCTGGAAGAAGAGGAAGAGAAGTCTGTTGGACACCTAGAGAAAGACCAGTCGGTATCAACACTGGCTTTGGTGTCAGGCATAGTCAAATGAAAACCAAGGGCTGACTGAAGAAACTGTGCCCCAAACCTCTGAACCTCAAATCCTACCTTTCCTCTGATCTCTTTGTCCACTACCCTCAGTCTCTTTTGTGGATTCGTCTCCCTCCTGCTGGCTCCAGTGTCATTATCCTCAGGCTTCTGCTCTACTCACACATCTCCTGGACCCTCTTGCCTACTCCCATGATTTCACTGCCACCCAATGAGCTCGTGTTTCTCAAACCAGCATCTCTCGTCCAGACCTGTGCTCTGATCCTCTTTCTCAAGCAATCATTTGATTGGTTTTCCCTTTCCCTAGTACCAGAGATAAAAGTCCTTTGAATTCAAAAACAAGTATTTTTTTTCTTTTGTTTTCTTTTTTCTTTTTATTTTTTGGCTGCACCTGTGGCACGTGGCAGTTCCTGGGCTAGGGATCCAACCCATCCCATAGCAGCAATCTGAGCTGCTGCAGTGACAACTCAAGATCCTTAACCTGCTGTGCCACAAGGGAACTCTCAAACACAAATATTCTGCTTACCCAGTCCTCTGTATAAACCCAGGGTCCCTATTTAGAGGGGAACAGAGTCTGGCTCCAGCTGAGGAACCAGAAACCATCTGGGGACCTAAAATGTTTGCATCTTTTTTTTTTCTTTTTTTGTATTTTTGCCTTATCTAGGGCTGCACCCGCGGCATGTGGAGGTTCCCAGGCTAGGTGTCTAACAGGAGCTGTAGCTGCCGGCCTTCACCACAGCCACAGCAACGCGGGATCCGAGCCACGTCTGCAACCTACACCATAGCTCACGGCAAAGCCGGATCCTTTCCCACTGAGCAAGGCCAGGGATCGAACTGGCAACCTCATGGTTCCTAGTTGGATTCGTTAACCACTGAACCACGAAGGGAACTCCCTGTTTGCATCTTTGAAAGCAGTCTATGCAGTGAGACAGGGTCACCAACTTACATGAATTTGCCAAGGACTTTCCCAGCTTTAGCCCTAAGAGTCTTGCATCCCAGGAAACCTCTCGGATCTAGGCAAACCAGACGGTGGTTCACCTTCCACAGAGCTGTCCACTGTGAAGTACTGGCAGGGGCAGAGGCCTGGAAAGAGCGGCTGTGTCTATCAAGTACGGACACTTTATGAGTATGGGGGTAGCAGGGGAAAGCAGATACGTTCTAGCTACTCCCTAGGGCCCCTAGAACCTCTGCAGAGGTCTGCAGGAGCAGGTGGGGGCAATGAGGCAAAGAAATTTGGGTACAAGGTGAATGCGGCCCCATTTAAACCCATGGGCTGGAGAGGCCCAGGGACTTTTGGAATATAATTACATAGCCGAGAATGACACCACATACATAATTTTGTCTAGGCCTTTTCAGTATGTTCTTACCATTTAATAGCTGCATAATATTTCAAGAGGATTCTGAGTTTGTTTCAAACATTTTCTATTATAAATAACTTCATGAGGAGTTCCTGTCATGGCTCAATGGTTAACGAACCTGACTAGCATCCATGAGGACGCGGGTTCGATCCCCGGTCTTGCTCAGTGGGTGGACTGTGGTGTAGGTCGCAGACACGGCTCAGATCCCGTATTGATGTGGCTGTGGTATAGGTCAGCTGCTACGGCTCCTATTGGACCCCTAGCCTGGGAACCTCCACATGCCGCAGGTGCAGCCCTAAAAAGACAAATAACTTCATAAATATCTTTGTGCTAAAAGAATTTTTTTTTCTTTTCTTAGAGTTTTATTGAGGAGTTCCCATCATGGCCCAGCAGGTTAAGAACCCAACAGTATCCATGAGGATGTGGGTTTGATCCCTGGCCTTGTTCCATGGGTTAAGGATCCAGCGTTGCCCTGAGCTGCATTGTAGGGCACAGATACGGCTCGAATCTGGCATTGCTGTGGCTGTGGCATAGGCTGGCAGGTGCAACTCTGACTCGACCCCTAGCCCCAGAACTTCCATATGCGGCAGTGGCAGCCCTAAAAAGAAAAAAAAATATATCACTGATGAAGCACATACATTTTAAAAGATCTCATTTAATCCTCATTTAAAGTACCACACTGGAGTAGGTATTATTTTCCTTAGGTGGAAATGGGAGCCCAGCGGTTCTGTCATTTGCCCAAGATTCCACAGCTAGGGCATGGTGGAACCGGGACTTGAAACTAGCACCACTATGTATCTTTTACAATACATTGATGATGAAGTTTTATTAGTTCAGGGCCGCACTGGCACTTGCCTGGGTTTGCTCTACTGAGCCTCCCCAAGCCTTGCGTGTGCACCTCTTTATTTCTGGTTATATGTGTTGCCCAAGTCATCACGTGTCTCTCTTTTGCGTTTCTCCCACTGCATTGTATGTGCTTGTTTACACAATGTCCCACCTGCAGGTGGGGAGAGCCTGAGGGTAGAAATGCATCTTATTCATCTCCTCCCAATATACATAGCAGGATGGAGTAGAGAGACAAGAGAGACTTGGTTTTGAATGTGCAAAAGGAGAACCAATTGGTAGTTTGAGAGTGAAGGACTATTACAGGATCAAAGGGACCGGAAAACTTGATGGGTGAGGGCTGACGATCTGATCTTATAAGTGCTCAGAGAAGGTGACAACAATGTCAGGAGCTGGGGGGAGGGGGAGAAAGGACTCCAGCCGAGCAGACAACCCGTTCTGGACTGTGCAGATGGGGGCAGCAAACTGAAGGGGAGGGAATGCCCATGGATGCCTTCACTTAGCAAATATTTATTGAGCACCAACACTATGCTTGTAGTATATGCATGGCTACTGTGGGTGGGGTGGGGAGGGAAGGTTCTCTGAGGAGGTGACATACTAGTTCAAATCTGAACATTAAAGAAGCCATGTAGTGAAGACCTGAAGAAGAACAGATTCTCAACAGAGTGGACCCAGCATGTTTGGGAAACAATATGCAGACAAAATGGGTTGGGACAAATCTGTAATTTGGGGCAGATTTCTTCCCCCACCCCCTTTTTGTTCTTTTGCTTTGTAGGGCCAAGGTTCGGTATATGGAAGTTCCCAGGCTAGGGGTTGAATCGGAGCTGTAGCTGCCGGCCCGCACCACAGCCATAGCAATGTGGGATCTGAGCCATGTCTTTGACCTACACCACAGCTCATGGCAATGCCAGATCCTTAACCCACTGGGCGAGGCCAGGGATCGAACCCATATCCTCATGGATACTAGCCGGGTTCTTAACCCACTGAGCCACAACAGGGACTCCTGGGGCAGATTTCTCAATCTCTATTTTGCCATATGTAAAATGGGAATGATTACTATTTACCCACCTCATAGGGTTGTTATGAGTATTAAATTAAAGAATGGGAGTTCCTGCTGTGGCGCAATGGGATCTGCAGTGTCTCTGGAGCACTCGGACACAAGTTTGATCCCCAGCATGGCACAGTGGGTTAAAGATCCAGCGCTGCAGCAGCTGTGGCATAGGTTACAACTTTAGCTTGGATCTGACCCCTGACCCAGGAACTCGTACTTCTCAGGGTGGCCAAATAAGAAAAAAAGAAAAGAAAAAACAAAAAAAGAATGAAGAATGCATGTGAGGAGTCCAGTACAGTGCCTGAAACTCAGGAAACATTGAAAAAGTTTAGGATAATAATAATGATGATGATTCTATTATTACCTGTTACCTTATTAACAGGAGAACACTGAGAAGTGTGTGGAAAGTGACATGGAATAGTCCAATGTTAATGTTCAGGAATCAGGTCTGGATTCATTCCTGAGGCTACCACATAAGAGCATAATTTGCATGATTCTTTAACCTTTCTGAGCCTAGCTTGCTAAGTGGCAAAATAAAAATAAGAACAGTACTGGAAGTTCCCTTGTGGTGCAGTGGGTTAAGGATCTGGCACTGCCATAGATGGCTCAGGCTTCAACTGCAGGGTTTGATCCCTGGCCTGGGAACTTCCACATGCCACAGGTGCAGGCGACAAAAAAAAAAACCTTATTACACATGACTTTTTTAAAGGACTAAATGAAAAAAAATAAATGTAAACCCATTTAAGAGGGGGCCCCAGGAAAACGTGAAGTTCTCAAAAAGATTATCCTTTGATTATTATCTCTTAGTGCCACACTGTGGAAGATACATCAGCAGATCCTCAAAAGTTTAATCACAAATCACCCAGCAATTCTACTCCTAAGTATACAGTCAAGAAAACTGAAAATATGTTCATGCAAGGATCTGTACACAGACGTTTACAGTAGCATTATTCATAACTGCCAGAAAGGGAAAATAACACAATGTCCATCAACTGATGAAGAGATAACCAAAACGTGGTCTACGCACGGCACGGACAGAGGGAAAGGAAATTCCGATGCACGCTACAACGTGGATGAACCTGAAGACAGGTCAAGTGAAATAAGCCAGACCCAAAAGGATAAACACTATATGATTCCACCTATATGAGGTCCCTAGAATAATGAGGTTCACAGAGACAGAAAGCAGAATGGGAGCTGTCAGGGGCTGCAGCGGGAGAAGGGAAATGGGCAGTTAGTGCTTAACGGGTATGGAGTTTGAGTTTGGGGTGATGATAAAGTTCCGGTGAGCGACAGTGCCGATGGCTGCACAATGTGAATGTATTTAATGACACTTAATACACTTTGAATAGTTCCCATAACGCGCAGCGGAAACGAATCCGACTAGAAACCATGAGGTTGTGGGTTCGATCCCTGGCCTCACTCAGTGGGTTAAGGATCTGGTGTTGCCGTGAGCTATGGTGTAGGTCTCAGACGTGGCTCAGATCCTGCGTTGCTGTGGCTGTGGCTGTGGCCGGCTCCGATTCAACCCCTAGCCTGGGAACCTCCATATCCTGTGGGTGCGGCCCTAAAAAGACATTAAAAAAAAAAAAGAAAAAGAAAGAAGCCAAAGACAAAAGGTCACATATTGCACGATTTCGTTTATGTGAAATATATGGAATAGGCACATTCAGAGAGACAGAATGTAGATTAGTGGTTGTCGGGAGATGAGAAAAGGGGAGAATGAAGTCACTGCCAACGGTTACTCCTTTTTGGGAAGATGAAAACTGTTCTGGAATTAGATAGTGGCAATGATTATACAACTTTGTGAATAGACTAAAACCCACTGAATTGTACAATTGTTTTAAAGGGTGAGTTTTGTGGTATGTAATTTATATCACAACTAAAACTAATATAAATAAATACGTGGGGAGTTCCGGTTGTGGCTCAGTGGTTAATGAATCCGACTACGAACCATGAGGTTGTGGGTTCAATCCCTGGCCTTGCTCAGTGGGTTAAGGGTCCGGCGTTGCCGTGAGCTGTGGTGTAGGTCACAGATGCGGCTCGGATCCCGTGTTGCTGTGGCTGTGGTGAAGGCCGGCGGCTACAGCTCCTGTTAGACCCCTAGCCTGGGAACCTCCATATGCTGCGGGTGCGGCCCTAAAATGACAAAAAGACAAAAATAAATAAATAAATAAATAAATACGTGGTACAAGAAATGGGAAAAAAATGGATATATGGCGGTCCTGCCACCAGATCCTTAGTCCACGGGGCCTGAGATGGAACCTGCACTCCAGGGTTCCAGAGACACCGCCCATCCTGCCTCACCACAGCCAGAACTCCTATAGATATGTCTTAAGTCTTTATTTTTTTGTTTTTATTTTTCTCTTTTTAGGCAGCATGTGAGGTTCCCAGGCTACAGGCTGAATAGGAGCTACCGCTGCCAGCCTGTGCTATAGCCACAGCAATGCCAAATCCAAGCCACATCCTCCATCTATGCAGTAGCTTGTGGCAATGCCAGATCCTAAACCCACTGAGTGAGGCCAGGGATTGAACCTGCATCTTCATGGATACTAGTCTGCTTCTCAACGCACTGAGCCACAAAGGGAACTCCCTGCCTTAAGTCTTATTTTTTTATTTTTATTTTTTTTGTCTTCTGTCGTTTTAGGACCGCACCCGTGGCATGTGGAGGTTCCCAGGCTAGGGGTCTAATCGGAGCTGTAACTGCCAGCCTACGCCAGAGTCACAGCAACGCCAGATCCAAGCTGCGTCTGTGACCTACACCACAGCTCACGGCAACGCCAGATCCTTAACCCACTGAGCGAGGCCAGGGATCGAACCCACAACCTCATAGTTCCTAGTCGGATTCATTTCCACTGCGCCACGATGGGAAATTCCCCTGCCTTAAGTCTTGAATCAGCTCTCCTCACCCTTTCAAGTAACAAAGTTACTCTCAACTGATACTATCAATTAGTAAGGTTTCTAGTCCCTTTTCTTTTTCGTTTATACACAACAGAAATTTATTTCCTACAGTTCTGGAAACTGAGAAGTTCAAGATCAAGGTGCCAGCAGATCTGCTGTCTGGTTACTTCCTCATTCACAGACGGCCATCATTTTGCTGATTCCTCACATGGTGGAAGGGGTCGCTTTTCTAACACTTACATACATACATCTCCAGAGAAAATATGCAAGGTTGATTTGCTTTTTCTTTGTGATTTTTATACTCTTTAAATTTTTTATTTCTACTGTGCCTGTAGCTCCACAGCTTCCTTTGCCCCCACCCCCTCTATGGACTTTCTTTCTGCCTCATTTGGACTCTGCTCAAATTGACCTAGTTTTCTCTTTAATCAAATCTTCAGGAACCAATTCATTACCATTAAAAATGACCTAACAAGCCTGATTTCGAGCATTGTTAAAAATTCTTTTTTATTTTTGGATAATGGTGCAAAATCACAAAGAATGTTATCATTTACTTGACCAGTAAAAGACAACATTTCTGAATAAAATTTTGGAGAACATACGCCAGCAAGCTTACCTGATGATAAAAATGATTGCGGCTGAAAGCTGCATCTGCCAGACAATGGTTTTAGATTTGCTGGGCTCCCTGAAAGCCGTGAAAAATGTATCGCCCGGCATCTTGATAAGGAAATCAATTACCTACCTCATTCTGAGAGAAGAGAATGAGAGGATTAAAAAAAATAATAGTAACAACAAAAAAAGGGAAGAATCAAGCAAACTGGGAAGAGACATACAGTTTCAAGCTAGTATTGTGTTGCCTGAAAATAGCCTGTATGCTTTCAAACGCGCAGGGTGATTTTTCTTCCTTCATCCCTGAGTCTTCCAAAGTCACTGGGAACATCTATTCCAGAAGCAGCCAGCTGCCAGCCTTCAACCACACCCCATGTCGTTTTTGTCAGGACGGTTACCCAAAAAGTCACCTCGTCCTCCCACCCCAGGCATCCCATTCAAGAATTCACAGCCCCCGCTGGCCCCACAGTGGAAAACAAATTTAGTTTGCAGGGGGAAGCTACGCATGATCTTTTTTTTTCTGGGCTGAGTTTCCATCCTGCTTCTTTGCTCCATCACTGCTCCCTGCATGGCCCTGGCGAATGGGAAGTGAGGCAAGTATAGGTTTTTCAAAGCCCCTTTAGTCTACCTCATGGGTCATTTTCACCAAGCAATACAGGGATGGAATATTTTTATTTCCTGATCAACTACAAGCCACCCTCAGTAATTTCAGCCATTTCATCATTTCCTTGCCCTGACAAATGCTGCCTTCTCAGCTGGGAAGCTATAAAGCCAACGTCTTAGGAGATTCAGAATTTTATTAAACATTTATTTGCTTTACTCAAAAGTGAATGTATGTTAGCTTGATCATAAAACGAATTTTTTTTTTTTTTTTTAGGAGAGGGAATGTGCTAAATGAAACATGGGGCTCATTTGCCAGCTGATGCTGAGGACATCGTATAAATAAGAGGCTGGGGGCAGGAAAGCTTCCCACACCTTGGCTGGAGTAGTGTATCCACGGTTTGAGGCTGGAAGGAAAGGACCCGCTTTGCCCTGCTCTGGGAACACACACACGCGCACACACACACACACACACACACTCTCTCTCACAAATACAGACACAGAGTGGACTGACCTCAAGGGCAGCCACGACCAGGCTGGACCTAATTTCGGAGGCTGTGCCCTCACCCAGGCTACTGTAGTCTTAGAGCTGTCACTATGCAGGACTGCGCCTTGCTTTGCTGATTCTCCACCTTCCATCGTGTTTAGAGAACTAGACCCAGATTCCAGAGGCAAGGAACAAAAGGTTGTCTTGCAGACATGCCTCAACTCATTTCTATACATGGAATCCCCTGGTCCTGAATCCCATAGCCCAGAAACGGATGAAGAGAATCCCGCATCCAGCAAGGTGCCTCAGACAGCCTGTGGCTCTGCCTTCAAACTGACTCCTCCACTAGAGGACCCTGAGCCCAGTGTAACTGAGGAGGGGGCTGCAGAGCACCAGGTGACAAAAGTACTAGTGGTTCCTCAATCTGGCCCCACTTGCAATGCATCCCTTAAAATGTCAGATGAAACTTTTCCCTGTAAACACTCAGAACACACTTTGGCCAGAAGAATTCTTAAGCTGTGTCATGGAAGGATTCGTGGTAAGGCTAGATCTGAAATGTTTTACGAAGAACTTGGAGTGTGGTACATTAAGTCTAGATCCCTCTGGATTTGAAGGGATGGCAATTAGAAACAGATTTCAAGATAAGTCTTGAACAGTCTGAAGACTGAACAGTCTGAAGTCATTGAACAGTCTGAAGACACTGAACAGTCGGAAGGCAGTGCTCTTGGGCTTGGGCAATGACCCTGCTCTCTCCCAGGGCTGGTGAAAAGGTCCAGCCTAGCCTTCCAGGCATCCTCTTCCACTGGGTGACCTCCTCATCCTTTTGCCAGACCTGCCTGAGCCTTGGTCCAGTGTTTCCAGGCCTATGGCAAGGGCGCCACCTCCAGGCCAATCTCCAGAAATGTAGTTGATGAGCCAATATTTTGGGTCACATTCACTCTGGGCAATATATCCTGGAGACATGGGGGGGCTTCTGGGGTGGGGACACCCTCCCCCAAGCCATTCAAGAAAAGAATCTAGGGTTTCTTGGGGGCTCAAGAATCTGGGTGGTCTTTCCCCTATTTGCCACCTTGTTTGTCCCGAGAGATGGGATTCCTTTGGTACCAGCCTCTGTGTTTTTATTTATTTTTTGCGGGCTGCACCGGAGGCATATATGGAGGTTCCCAGGCTAGTGGTCGAATTGGAGCTATAGCCGCTGGCCTACGCCACAGCCACAGCCACAGCCACAGCAACGTGGGATCCAAGCCACGTCTGTGACCTACACCACAGCTCATCGCAACGCCAGATAATTAACCCACTGAGAGAGGCCAGGGATCAAACCCGCGTCCTCATGGATGCTAGTCGGGTTCATTAACCACTGAGCCACGACGGGAACTCCCTATAAAAATAATTCTTAAAACTCAGTAATAAAAACAATTCAATTATTTAAATAGGCAAGGAATTTGAAAAGACACCCCACAAAGGAAGAAATACGAATGGCCAACGCGTTCATGAAAAAGTGATCTCCAACATTTAGTCATCTGGGAAATGCAAGCTAAAATCACAATGAGGTACTTCTATACTCCCACCAAAATGGCTAAAATTCAAGACTGAAAACACCAAATGTTGAAGAGGATAGTAGAGTAACCAGAGCTCCCGTATATTTTGGGTGAGAGTTTAAAATAGCACCACTTTGGGAAAATGTGTGACAGTTTCTCATAAAATTAAACCTACACCTCACCTTTTAGCCCAGCGAGTTTCAACCTATGCATTTTCCCAAGAAAAGTAAAAACATGTGACTGCACACAGACATACAGTTGCACGAAAACGATTATGCAAGCTTTAATTATAATAGCCAGAAGCGGAAAACAGTTCAGGTGTCCAGGAGAATGGCTTTAAAAAAAAACTAGTATTTCATACAATACTACAATTTACAGTAAAAAGGGACAACTACTGATACATGTAACAACATAAGCAAATCCCCCAAATATTATGTTAAGGAAGCAGAAAACCTTTTTTTTTTTTTGCTTTTTAGGGCTGCACTCGCAGCATATGTTGGTTCCCAGGCTAGGGGTCTAATCAAAGGTACAGCTGCTGACTATGCCACAACCACACCAGATCTGAGCCGCATCTGCAACCTACACCACAGCTCATGGCAACGCCGGATCCTTAACAAGCAAGGCCAGGGATTGAACCTGCAGCCTCATGGTTCCTACTCAGATTCGTTTCCGTAGCACCACGATGGGAATTCCAAGAAAACTCCGTTTTTGTGAAGTTCTAGAACAGATAAATCCATGGTGGAAAAAAAAAATCACAATAGAGGTTGCCTCTAGGGGTACGAATGTACAGAAAAGAACACAGGAATTTCCCATCCTGGCTCAGTGGTTAACGAATCTGTCTAGCATCCATGAGGACGCAGCTTTGATCCCTGGCCTCACTCAGTGCGTTAAAGCTCCAGCGTTGCCGTGAGCTGTGGTGTAGGTTGCAGACGCGGCTCGTATCTGGCATTGCTGTGGCTCTGGGGGAGGCCAGTGGCTACAGCTCTGATTAGATCCCCTAGCCTGGGAACCTCCACATGCCACGGGTGTGGCCTTAAAAACCAAAAAAAAACCAAAAAACACAGGATGATGTTCCAAATCTCCATAGGGGTTTGGGTTAAATGGGTGCACGCATTTTTTTAACTCATTGGAGGGTATATTTTATAACCACTGTACATCAATATGACCGCAACAACATTTAAAACTCATAAACAAACACATGATATGTGTGATGAAGCATACTCATGTTTATAACTTACTTTGACATGCGTAAAAAATAAGATGGGTTGATGGATGACTAGACAGGTGGGGAAATGGATAGATGTATGATAAAGAGTAAAATGTAAATTACAGAATCTTATGGTGGGTAGATTAGTCATTACTGCACAATCTTTTTCAGTTTCAGGGGGAGTCATATGAATACTAAACTGAATTGGCAATTTTTGTTCCTTTTTTTTTTTCTTTTTAGGGCGACACCTGTGGCACATGAAAGTTCCCAGGATAGAGGTGGAATAAGAGCTATAGCTCCGGGCCATCCCCACAACCAGAGCAATGCCAGATCCTTAACCCACTGAGTGAGGCCAGGGATTGAACCCACATCCTCGTGAATATGAATCAAGATCTTAACTCACTGAGCCACAATGGGAACTCCCAATTTTTGTTTCTCAAGTGGTAAATATTCATGGTTGTTTGTTAAACTCTTGCTATATTTTTATTCTCAAAATATTCTGCAATAAAAACAACCCCAGAGTTCCCGTTGTGGCTCAGTGGTTAATGAATCTGACTAGGAACCATGAGGTTGTGGGTTCGATCCCTGGCCTTGCTCAGTGGGTTAATGATCCGGCATTGCCGTGAGCTGTGGTGTAGGTTGTAGACGTGGCTAGGATCCCGAGTTGCTGTGGCTGTGGCATAGGCCGGCAGCTACAGCTCCTGTTAGACCTCTAGCCTGGAAACCTCCATATGCCATAGGTGCGGCCCTAGAAAAGGCAAAAAGACAAAAAAAAATAATATAAATAAATAAATAAAAACAACCCTATCAAAAAATGGGCAGAAGATCTATACAATAAAGATATTGATTAATAAACACATATATAAGTTCCCAGGTGATTCTGCCACCAGTCCTGTTTGGGGCCTGTTGGGCTCTGAGAGCTCAGAGGTCTCCGTGTGTCACATGCTGAGGAGGTTCCCAGTGCTTATCCTGGGTGGGAACAGAGGAGTTTCCCACTGCTGCTGCAACACCACAAACTTCATGGCTTAAAGGAACACAAATCTGGAGTTCCCCTGCGGTGCAGTGGGTTAAGGATTTGGCATTGTCACTGTAGTGTCCCAGGTCACTGCTGTGGTATGGTTTCGATCCCTGGCCCAGGAACTTCTACGTGCCATGGGCACAGCCAAACAACACATATTTATTTATTTATTTATTTATTTGTCTTTTTGTCCTTTCATGGCCGCACCCGTGGCAGATGGAGGTTCCCAGGCTAGGGGTCTAATAGGAGCTGTAGCTGCCACCCTACACCACAGCCACAGGAACGCCAGATCCAAGCCACGTCTGCAACCTACACCATAGCTCATGGCAATGCCGGATCGTTAACCCACTGAGAAAGGCCAGGGATCGAACCCGCAACCTCATGGTTCCTAGTCGGATTTGTTAATCGCTGTACCATGACAGGAACTCCCAAACAACACAAATTTATGATCTTACAGTCCTGGAGATTAGAAGTTGGAAATGGGTCTTAAGGTGTCCACAGAACTGTGGTCCCTCTGGAGGCTCTAAGGAAAATCCATTTCCTTGCCGTTTCCAGCCTTTGGAGGCCAGTTTCCCCGTCCCTGGGCTCATGGCCACATCTTCTATCTTCAAAGCCAGCAGCATAGCATCTTCAGATCTCTCTGACACTGACTGTTCTCACTACCTCTTCCACATTTAAAGAACTCCTGTGATTCCCTGGAGCCCATTCAGATAATCCAGTCTAATTTCTCTTGTTTTAAGGTTATCTGATTAGCAGCCTCAGTTCCCCCTTGCATGTAACATATTTCCAGGACACGGACATCTCTGGGGAATCACTATTCTGCTGACCACAGGGCTCTGCCCACCCGTAAGTGGTTCCCGAATAAGTACTGAGATTCCTGACATATACATGCCACCTGGCCTTGCTGAAAACGGAAATGCCAATTCTTTTCATTTTTTTCCCTTTGTTGGCCACCCCACAGCATATGGAGTTCCAGGGCTAGGGATGAGATCTGATCTGCAGATGTGACCTACGCCACAGCTGGGGCAACACTGGATCCTTTTAACCCACTGTGCTGGGCTGCCGATTCTGTTTTGCCACAGTGGAAACTCTGGAAATGCCAATTCTTGCAGAGCCAGAGTTTTGCACTGCTCCCCATTCGTGTGGATCCATTCCATCCTCAACTACGCTCTTCTACCCCCAGACCACCCTCCACACCCCCACAACCAGCCCAGACAAGGCAAGAGGGGCAAGGAAGGCATGCGGTGCAGAAATACCAAACCCCTACCTGCCTAAGGACCAACTCCAATGTTTGGTGCTAATGAAAGGGTATGAGCTGGCAGGAGGTTAGAGGCCCCCATCTCCCCACCAAGCAGTTCTCCAAAGGGGCTAAGACATTCTGCCAGGTAAGTGAGGGGTGCCCGACCCTGTCTAGGGGTTTTAGAAGACTGGTACGTGCCCCAGTTCCAGCCTCTTACTCCGCCAGCCTAGCCACCCTGAAAGCCAGCCCTAAACAGCATCTACAGCACGGCACCCTCTGACCCCCTCGGGATGCTTACTTCCCCAATTTGATCCTCTTCTGCTCAAACTTTTCTCTCCTCCATCTGGTTCTGAACCTACATCCTGTGTCCCTTCTTGAGTCTCTTCCCGTGAATGGGAGCTCCAGGGCTCCTGTACAGTTTTTGGCTCAGCCTCCTACTCCAGCTTCAGTGAGGACGCCCTGGTTCTGAGGATTCAATTCCTGCATTCAGCTGCCAGGGGAGTCTCGAGTAAAGAGAGGATTAAAACCTTTTGTTCTTGGCATGTGCCATTTAACATTTCCTCCTGTAACAGTTCCATGTATCAATGGGATCCATTATACTGATAGACCATATTTTGCTTTGTCGCTTCCAGGTTTTTAGTTTGGGGGATACTGCCAATCTGTTGCCATTATAAATTTAGCTTTGCAATAAACATCATTATTCAAATTACTTTAGTTTCTTCTTGGATTATATCCTCGGGACGAACTCCCAAATGTGAGATAATTGGGTTGAGGTGTTTATTCCTTTTTTGTCTGACACACTTCCCTTTCCTTTGGGAACAGCCCCTCCTCCACTTTATGGTTCTGATGTGCTTTTAAGCAAAAATCCCCACCTGTCCGGTCCCAGGGGTGGGCATTTGAGCCAATTTGTTTATGGCAGATTGGTAACAGTGAACCACAAACCTCAGTGGTTTAACACAGTAAGAGTTTATTTCTTAGTGGTACCGGAGCTTGATGAGGTTTTTGGAAGACAGAGGGGGAGGGACGTGGGAAGCTCTCCTATAAACAGAAATTCAGAAATACAGCTCTTTCTTTTTAGTGTCTTCAGTGTTCTGTAGGGTTTCTCTGGGGTTCTTGGTTAGACCTGTGCAACCACCACTGATGAGCAGAGAGCTTGAAACATTGAGGAAGGGGGTATATTTTAAGAGCCAACTCTTAAGTTGTACACCTGTCTTCAGCCACATTTCATTGGCTAGAATTGGTCACATGCTTCCTGTAGATGTGAGGGCACCTGGGAAATGTAGTCTTCTGTGTCCAGGAAAAAAAGAACCTATCTGGTCATCACATAGTGCTGTCTTTGCCAATTAGGGTATCCCATGCCTGAACATGAGGTTTCTTGGTAATGGGATTATGACCCAGGCAGATCTAGCAGAGTCCTTCTGGGGAATTGCTACAGATCCTGGGAATCCTCCTAAGGATTAGAGTTAAGTAGCTCTTGTTAGCATGGCACTGGCCGGGCTTCTTCCCCAGCAGAACAGGGGAGGAAGGTTGCTAGAGGACATAGCCAGAGTCCGGGAGGGCCTAGGAGCTCAGATTCCTGGGGTCCTGCTTTGAGCTCCTGGATCCAGGATTAGTTCCTTCGGATGAATTCCTTTTGCTTGAGTCAGTCTGTTTTGGATTTCTGTCACTTGCAACTAAAGGAATCCTGGATGATAATATGGAGGCCAAGGGATAAAAACATTTAATGCTGTTCAAAACACTTTCCTAGGTTGCTCTCTAAAATAACTTAGCCATTGTGGAAGGCCTTTTTGTTTTCATAATTATACATGTACTTCTTTCTTCTCAATTCATATGTATCTTACTTTTCCTTCTTAGAAAATTATGGCAAGAATTTCAAGCACAATCAGCACTAAATTAATTGTATTCATTACATTAATTAAACTATACTATGTTAGTGCATCTTGGTTTTTACACTTGAAAAAATTCAGTAATATTATATACAGGTTTGAAAATTCAAAGATTATAGATAAAAGCTAGGTGAAAAGTAAAATCTTTCCTCCTTACTGCCTATCCCTCTCCCTAAAGGCAAATAGCTTCTTGGGCTTTCTTCTAGAAATAAAACAGTAATTGTATATGCAAGAATGTGATTTTTTTTTTGTCTTTTCAGGCCTGCACCTGTGGCATATGGAGCTTCCCAGGCTAGGGGTCTAATTGGAGCTACAGCTGCCGGCCTACAATGCAGGATCCCATCTGTGTCTGCGACCTACACCACAGCTCACAGCAAGCCAGATCCTTAAGCCACTGAGCGAGGCCAGGGATCAAACTCGCATCCTCAAGGATGCTAGTCGGGTTTGCTAATCGCTGAGCCACAACAGGAACTCTAAGAACGTGATTAATGTATGTGTGTGTACATGAGCTCTTAATTAGATACCTTTTTATACCTGTTTTTAGGAGTAATGCTTCTCCTTTAGGTGAGGATTCCAGATGTGAGAGCCGCTCCTTAACCCCTTGGGCCACGAAGCAGATGAGAGAACACATCCACCTCACCAGGAGAGAGACAGGGTGCACGGAGGCCGGGGTGGGGGTGTTGGAGGAAGGGCACCTCCCGGGAGGGGCCCTGCCTGAGTTGGGCAGGAGGACATTTTAAGGGGTCGACACCATGATTCATTGTTATTTTGCACGAATTCTGCTCTTTCTTTGCAGCTTGCTATGATGGTTTTAGGTCTTCTTTAGCATTTGCCATTCTTTCTCAATTGTTGCAAAGCCCTTCTTATCATCATCATTTCTTTCCTGATGAAAAACATTCATTGGCCGATGCTTTTTCATATCTTCCTTTTTTGGTGATATTTTCATTTGATGTTCCTTTTCAGCATCCTTCTCCTTTCTGGTGGGCTTACCAGGACCCCCGGGCACTGCCCCCCTCCCCAGGGGTCCTGGAAGGCAAACATGCCAGGGCGGGCAGGCAGGCCTGCCTGGAGTCCAGTCCCTGCAGAACCAGTTATCTCCTAGGAAAGAATGAATCAGAGGGGAAGACGTGGCTTCAGGCAGACAAACCTGGCACTTGAGTGAGCTTCGGGTGTAAGAGTGCAGAGGTGGCGCTGGTCACTCTTATCTGCGTTGTCCCTGACCCAGCCACCTGGGTCCCTGGGCTGACCTGTCTCAGTTTCTAGGCTGTATATGAACAAAATCTGGAAGACCTGATGAAGAGCCTAAGCGAATCCATTTTAGAGAAAAAACCACCACCTTGTGGCAAAGGGCACTCCAAGTTCCGGGAGGAACCGCAAAATATGTCCAGCCCATCACCCCATGATACCACCCCTAGACGCGGCCAATCATCATGCGCCAAAAAAGGCGCCTAAAAGAGCCCAGTAACCGTTTATGTTTAAATACACCAATCCAGGGCTAACACGAACAGGTTTTCAAAAAGCTAACCAATCACTGCTCTGCGACGATTCGCGCTGCTCCACTGGCTATAAAAACTCCTATCTGCTGTAACTCGGGGCTCTCCTACCTAAGCCGCTGCGTCGGTGCGGATGGAAGCCCCTGCTCGAGCTTGAATAAAAGACCCTCGTGTGTTTGCATCGGATTCGGCTCCTGAGGTGGTCGCTGGGGGATCCACAATCTGGGCACAACACTGTTTCCAGCACAAAGCCCATAAAACATAGGACTAGGAGCAATCATGTTCCCTTTTACTTTATCCATGACAAGCTACGTCGGTAAAGCCGAGGAGTGGCCTCACTCCCCGCCTCTTCGTGGACATATCGTGGAAGCCAGCACACTTCAGCCCGCTGAGCTTGCCAGAGAGCACCATGCAGCTCTGGCCTCCTGCTCATCGACGTGGGTGGTTTTCGTGCATGAGGTTACACTGGTATATCAACTTGGCTAAACTACCGGTACCCAGTTATTCAGTCAAACGCTAATCTGCGTGTTGCTGAAAAGGTATTTTGTAGATGTGACTACTGACATCTACCATCAATTGAGTTTAAGTAAAGGAGATTATCCTTGATAATCTGGGTGGGCCTCATTTAATCAGTTGAAAGGCCTCAAGGACAGAACTGAGGTTTCCCTGAAGAAGCAGAAGAAATCTGTGGATTACAGCATCAGCCCTTGCCTAGGAGTTTCTACCCTGGCCTGCCCTCCAAATTTCAGACTTGCATCTCCCACAGTCACACAGCCAATTCCTTGCAACAGATTTTTTTCTTTTTAAAAAATATTTCATAGCCACACCCATGGCATATGGCAGTTCCTGGGTCGGGGATTGAATCTGAGCCACAGCTGCAACTTATGCCGCAGCTGTGGCAATGCTGGATCCTTTGACCCATCGTGCTGGGCCAGGGATTGAACCCGCACTTCCACAGGGACCTAATGTGCTGCAGTTGGATTCTTAACCCATTGCGCCATTGGAGGAACTCCCATTTCTTTACATATCGACCTTTCCTATTGGTCCGCCTTCGCTGGTAGAACCCTGATGGGTGCACCTTGGGAGGGGCAGTGTCCGAGGGAGGCCGCGGCGGAGCCTTTTGTGGAAATGGCAGTGCCTGTGGTGACACTGTCTTGACTGCGGGTATCGGACAGAATTGCAAGAGGAGACCTCACCCCCTCTTCACAGGCAACGGGTGTCACTGGAAGCAGCCTGGCTGGAGGAAACAGCAGATGCCTCGAGGAAGAAGTTAGAGCTTGCTGGTAAGCTCGTGTGCACAGGGCCGGGAGCTGCTCGGGAACATCTGAGGGAGGCTGAGGCCGTTGTAGGTCCTTCCCCATCGGCAGGTGTAAGTGGGAACCCAGACGATACACTTACTCTTCATGTGACCCGTTTGTAGCTTGAGGATGGTGGGCTGCCAACAACACAGGGTTTGATTTCTTGCAGGAAACAGATGGCGCACTCAAATTAGGATCACGCAAGGAGGGTCTGACAGAACGGCTGTTTACTCCAGGCTGGGCGTGGCACAGGGTACCACGGGGGACAGCCCAGGACCCCTGGGGCTGCTTGCGGTCCAGCTGTTACTTCCTGTGTCCTGGAGGGAAGAAGATTCCCAGAGCCTGGAAGCAGAGCTGTGTACAGAGAGTCCACGTCTGAGGACCCTTCTGTGGAGGGACAGCCAGAGAAAGGGGACCTCTCGGGGGGGGGGGGTGTAGGGGGAGCCAAGGGAACACACGACTCTGATCTTCCTCTTGTTCTTCCCCTGACCTCTTGTCTGGGCTCCTCCCAAACAGCAGCCAAGGTCACAGAAGCCCTTTCGTTTGGTCTTACAGGTCAGCCTCCAGGCGCAGAGCAGGACAGACAATGATGAGGAATTATCTGGAAGGCAGAGACAGGCTGTCCGGCCCACCCCGATTACACTGGAATACTGAAACTGAGCAGATCTTTCCTGCCTTGAGGAAGGTATTTTTCAGAGTTACGTTACGTTTATAGTTTCTCTTTGTTCTGGTGATTCTTCAGCAAGGACAGCAACGTTCTCCCGGAGGGCAATGGAAACGGGTGTGGGGGGGTGGAGGCAGTTTCTTTTTTCTCTGCTTGGCTCAAAGACTTGGGGGGCACAGCTGGCATTTTGTGGGCAGAGGCCAGGAATGCTAAATGTTTTGTAGCACTCAGGATGAGTCCTAAAGAATGAGAACTTGTTGAAAACCCTGGAGGGCAGGCTGGGCTCAACCAGTTGAGGGCGGCGGAAGGCACTGAGGCTAGAACTGAAGGGTCTGGAAGAAAGCTGGTGGTGCCCAAGGGTAAGATCCTCGGGTGGCTTACAGCTGCCACAGTGTATGAAAGAGGCCGGTTGGAGATCAGGAGCTGGGACACACACACTGAACTCACAGGAGAAAGATCCAAGGGTTCAATAAGCAAGGCGTCAGCAGTCCAAAACCAGGCTAGCAGATGCAGCGAGAACACCTGTGTGCAGGGTGGGCCTATGGGTTCACAGGTGAGGCAGATGCAACAACTCCAAGGTTAAACTCAGAGCAAGGAGGGTACTTTAGGTCCTCCATGGACGGATGCTGTCAAGGGTTCAGATGGGGACACCAGCTGTTCACCTTCCCTGCGGTTCCTGAGGGGCTGTCTCCTTCATCCGGTGAGTTCAGGTCCCGTGAATGTTAGAACCACCAACTGGGATGTGAGGAGGGTCAGGGGTTGAGGAAACCACCATAGCTGAGAGGTCCCCAGGCCCTTACTGCTATACACTTGACGCGGGGGACACAGAGTTGGCTCTGGGGCAGGGTGGAGTGTGCCAGTGGAGGCAGCAGGGGGTGCTACTGGCCCTTCTGGGGGTGAAGGTAAAGAAGTCAAAGGGTTGTTGCTTTTTCCTTTTTTTTTTTGGTCTTTTGTCTTTTTAGGGTTGCACCCATGGCATGTGGAGGTTCCCAGGCTAGAGGTCGAATTGGAGCTACAGTTGTCGGCCTACACCACAGCCACAGCCACAGCAACATGGGATCCGAGCCGTGTCTGCCACCCACACTGCAGCTTATGGCAACGCCAGATCCTTAACCCACTGAGCGAGGCCAGGGATCGAACCTGCAACCTCATGGTTCCTAGTCAGATTCCTTTCCACTTAGCCATGACGGGAACTCCAAAGGGTTGGTTTTATGTACATGGAACATAAGATGGCACCGATTGTAAAGTGCATCCCAACTCAGAGATAACATATGAAAAAGAACAAGTGTCTTAGAATTGACAAAACATACAGTTATTTTCCTGGGTTCTCTCAGTTATTCTAAGAAATGCAGGTGATATTATCTTCAATTTCCCAGTGGGAAAATGGAGGCTCAGAGAGAGTGGGTAACTTCCCAATGCAAAGGTTTAGTCCATCGGGAGCCCATTTCTCCCAGAGCTTTCCCTGGAGCCAGGGACACTCGAAAATGTCCATTGAGCAGGGATTTGGGAGCAGCCAGTGGGTTGGAAGGAGCTGGCAACCAGCTCGTTTTGAAAGCTACCTGGAAAAACCCTGCTTCCTTGGGGTGGCTTTGGGGGACATTATGGTGGGGACTCAAGTCCCCCAAGCCGCCCTGCTGGTGCGGCCAGTGCTTGGAGCTGCGAAACGGTGCTGCCGATTCAGCATTTGTCTTGCCGGCCAGACACACACCACCACCTTCCCTGACCCTCTCATGACAGACACCGGCCTGCCCCACCCTCTCAGTTGAGCCCAGCTTGTCGGATACCACTGCCCCTCAGCTTTCCTGGAACTGGGTCCCAGACACCTCAGGACTGCCCTTGAAATGCCAAGAGTCGGTGAGGACCGCACACAGGCCACGCAGCCCGGCCTGGGGTCACTCAGGGATCCGAGGCGGGCCGCACACCTCTCTGAGGTCACTGGTCTCCTCTACAACCGAGTCTCAAGTGTCTAAGAAATGAAGCCAGGACCCTGGGCTCCGTCCCCAGGTGCCCCATTAGCTCTGCTCAAAAGGAGCTAGAGCTCCAAACTTTTGTTCTGACCCTGTGTGTCACAGAAGCTTCTGCCGGGATACAGAGCACATCTGAGAGAAAACTGAGGGCGGCCAAGCGGTCCTCGCCATGCGGATGCCTGTGCTTCTGACAAGGTGAGCTGGGGCACCTTCTCTGTGTACAAAGAAAGCACGTTTAGCCTTATAAGGCTTATTTCAGATTTAGAATTTTGTTTCGGATTCTAATTTGGGGGGGTGCGGCTGTGCCCACAGCATACAGAGATTCCCAGGCTAGGGACTGACCCTGTACCACTGTAGTAACCAGAGCCACAGCAGTGACAATGCTGGATCTTTAAAGAGACCTAAAAAATTGGCCTTCAGTAGGGTCTTGTTTATGGTTTATGGTTTAGGTTTCTTCATGGTTTTGGAAGCCAGTGGAACATTAAAGCAAGTTTCGTACAAAGAAAAATCTTCAGCCCCAACCCCACCACCTTAGCACTATTTCCAGAGTCACACAGTCAGCCTGTGCCTTACTGAGCATTTATTATGTACCCAGTGCTGTACCTACATCGCTGTGCACGGCGTTCTTAGTTACAGTCGTCCTCATTCTCTGTCCTGCTTAAAAGAGCAGGCTCTGACTCATAAATATTCATGCATTCATATAATCTTCATGATTATAATTTTTAAAAATATAACACATTATTTTAAAATTTGAAAAACAAGTAGGAAAAAACTTATCCAGCACGTAAGAACCCCTGTTACCTTTTTTCTTTTTCTTTTTTTTTTTTTTTATCTTTTTAGGGCCGCACTCGTGGCATATGGAGGTTCCCAGGCTAAGGGTCCAACTGGAGCTGAAGCTGCTGGCCTACACTAGAGCCATAGCAACACAGGATCTGAGCAGTGTCTGTGACCTACAACACAGCTCATGGCAATGACGGATCCTTAACCCACTGAGAGAGGCCAGGGATCGAACCCACGTCCTCACGGATGCTAGTGGGGTTTGATAACTGCTGAGCCACGACGGGAACTCCTGTTACTTTTCCTATATACACCTCTGTGCGTTTTTATACAAAAAAGTCATCATATATCCTGCTTTTCCTAACATTATGTCATAAGAGTTTCCCCAGCTTGCTACTTAATCTTCATGATTTACTTATAGAAATTTCCAGCCTTGGGAACTTCCATATGCCTCAGGTGCGGCCCTAAAAACACGAATGAGAGAAAGAAAGAAAGAGAGAAAGAAAGGAAAAGAAAGAGGAAGGGAGAAAGAAAGGAAGGAAGAAATCCAGCCTTACTGGCATTGCTCAGGTTTTCCCTGCAGCTGATTTCCTAAACATTGCTGGGAAAACGCCAGAATGATTGCCTGAGTTGAGATTTGCTCCAAGTGGTTTCTTGTGTCAGGAACTGTCTGCGTCTGCTGGGGCCCCCGCCTGTGAGACTCAGTCCCGCCCGCCTGTGAAGGGCCCTCCTAGAGCCACTCTCAAAACGGGACAGCAGGGGTGGAGACCGCTTAGCTCTGCAGCTTCTTCCCTCTACACTGCTCACCCGCCCTCTTGGCCCGACTGCGATGGCCGCTTCCTCTGGTGTTGGAATCAGACAGTCCTGGGCTCAGCCACTCAGCGGAGTGATCACAGGGGGGTGACCCTGCTTCTCTGGACCCCTCTGTTTCCTGGGCAGTGGCCTGCAGCGCCGTCCCACAGCCTGCTGTCTGCACAGGAGATGACGCACCTGAGTACAGAGCCGCAGGGTGGCTATTACCGGTGCTGAGGCTCATTCTGCGCCTGGGTTTTGATCTCCGTCACCGGGTCCCTCTGCCTGGACCTGACTTCTCGACTCACAACGCTGCGAGCAAACTGTGATGGGAGTTGGCTCTTGTGAACCAGTTCCTCTGGGCCTGAGGTTCCAGTACCCTGTTACCCGGACTTCTGCGCCTTGACTTCTGTCTCCTTAAGCCCTATCCCTTGTTTTGACTCACTTAGTGGCACTCCTCCTTCTGACCAGTGGCGATCTCCCCGGGCTCCAAACTTTCTAGTTTCACAGATGTTGTAGCATCTGTGCTCCCAGCGCCTTCTTCTCTTTGCACCGGGCCTCCTGACACAAGCTACCCTCCATACACGAAAGCGTTGTGACCAGGTGACCGCCTCTGATCAGGACCATGCTCTTTATATATCTTGCGTATTTGTCATGTGGGTGTGCAGAGCACAAAGTCTTCTACGCACATGCTTTGCCGTGTTCAGAAAGCAATCTGATGAAATGAGTTACTAAGATAAATAAATAAAAATAAAACCTGGCATGTGTATGGCAATTAACACTACATACAAGGTACCCACTGGCAATTTATCACCTTTGATTATCACAGCAGTCTCATGAGCTAAATAAGAATGGTTTAGTTGGCTTCTTTTGAAGATGGGAAATGAAGGCACAGAAAAGCTAATTGCCCACGTTCGTCGACTTAGTGGTGGTACTAAAACGAGTATGCTGTGACTAGTACTTTCCCACCGTCCTACTCAAAGGACTAACAGCCCCTTCATTCTCCTTGTGATATACGCAATTTAGAAGAAGACGTTTATTAATGAATCCAAATGAGTTTGTCTTTTCTGGCTGGCCATGGGAAAAAAGAGAGAACTTGAAACAGAGTCGAGTAATGCAGTATGGAAGATGCATTCTTTTTTTTTTTTTTTGTCTTTTTGCCTTATCTAGGGCCGCACCCGCGGCATATGGAGACTCAGATTCCCAGGCTAGGGGTCCAACAGGAGCTATAGCTACCGGTCTTTGCCGCAGCCACAGCAACGCGGGATCCGAGCCGCATCTGCGACCTACACCACAGCTCATGGCAATGCCGGATCCTTAACCCACTGAGCAAGGCCAGGGATCGAACCCGCATCCTCACGGATCCTAGTCGGTTTCGTTAACCACTGAGCCACGATGGGAACTCCCCCACGATGCCTTTCTGTTAACACATGCTCCCCTAGAACACAACCTGGGGCCAGTTCCTACAGATGTACCCTTTTTATTTTTTTGGTCTTTTTGTCTTTTTAAGGCCACACCTGCGGCGTATGGAGGTTCCCAGGCTAGGGGTCCAATTGGAGCTGTAGCCGCCGGCCGCCGCCACAGCCACGGCAACGCCAGATCCGAGCCGCGACTGTGACCTACACTACAGCTCGCGTCAATGCCGGATCCTTAACCCACTGAGTGAGGCCAGGGATTGAATCCGCGTGCTCATAGATGCAAGCCTGGTTTGCTAAATGCTGAGCCATCCTTTTTAAAAGAAAATTTTTTATTTTTTAAATTTTATAGCTGCAGCCTTGGCATAAGGAAGTTCCCAGGTCAGGGACTTAATCCAAACACAACTGCGAACTGTACCCCAGCTGTGGCAGTGGTGGATACTTTAACCCACTGCACTATCCCAGGATCGAACCCACCCCTCTGTGGAGATCTAAGCCGATGTAGCTGGGTTCTCAACCCACTGTGCTACAGCAGGAACTCCAGATACATCCTTTTTTGCCCACCCGTGAAAAGAACCCTTAGAATTTACTCTTTCTTTCTCCTTTTTTTATTCTCGGTCTGTGCCCATGGAATCAAAAGTTCCCAGGCCAGGGACCAGACCCAAGCCACAGCAGTGACAACACCTGATCCTTAAGCCACTAGGCCACCAGGGAACTCCAGGATTTATTTTTTTTCTTGTTAGGGCCGCACCCACCGCATATGGAGGTTTCTGGGCTAGAGGTTGAACTGGAGCTACAGCTGCCGCCCTGTGCCACAGCCACAGCCATGCCAGATCTGTGTCTGTGACCTACACCACAGCTCACGTCAACGTCGGCTCCTTAACCCACTGAGCGAGGCCAGGAATCAAACCCACATCCCCATGGATGCTAGTCGGGTTCGTTAACCGCTGAGCCACAACGGGAACTCTCAGGATTTACTTTCTTAACTTTCATAAATAATACACTTAACAACTTTCATATATAATACACAGCAGTGTAAATCATATTCATCATATACATTACAGAACTAGTACCTATTTATCTTATAACTGAAAGTTTGTACCTTTTGACCAGCTTCATCCAAAGCCCCCCCACCCCCAGCCTCTGGTAACCACAGATCTGATCTCTCTTTCTTATATATTTTTTTAAATTCATGTGACTCGCTTTATTGTGATTTTGCTTTATCATGGTGGTCTGGAATCCAACCTGAATCATCTCTGAGGCCTGCCTGCTTATTTTTTTTGTCTTTTCATGACTGAGCCTGTGAATATGGAGGTTCCCAGTCTAGGGGATGAATCAGAGCTATAGCTGGTGGCCTACACCACAGCCACAGCCACGCCAGATCAGAGCCGCCTCTGCAACCTATACCACAGCTCACGGCAATGCCAGATCTTATCCCACTGAGTGAGACCAGGGATCGAACCTACATCCTCATGGATGCTAGTCAGATTTGTTTCCACTGCGCCATGACGGGAGCTCCTGAGCTCTTTTTCTATGTATGTGTTTGTTTTTGAAGTGTAATTGATTTTTTTTTTTTGGCCGCACCCACAGCATTTGGAAATTCCTGGGTCAGAGATCTAACTCAGCCACAGTTGCAACCTGTGCCACAGCTGCGGTAACACCAGATCCTTAACCTGCTGCCATAAGGGAACTTTGTGAAATATAACTGACCTACAACACTATGTTAGTTCCTGGTGCACAATATGGCAATTCATTTTTATACATTAAAAATGATCATCACCCTACAGATACATTCTTCTTTTTTTTTTGCTTTTTAGGGCCACACCCACAGCATATGGAGGTTCCCAAGCTAAGGGTTGAATCGGAGCTGCAGCTGCTGGCCTACACCACAGCCACAGCAATGCAAGATCAGAGCCATGTCTGCAACCTGGGCCACAGTTCACAGCAACACTGGATCCTTAACCCACTGAGCGAGGCCAGGGATTGAACCTGCAACCTCATGGTTCCTAGTCAGATTCGTTTCCACTGCGCCATGATGGGAACCCCAACTTTCTCTCTTATACATGTCATACATTGTCTAGGTTTGTTTAAACTGGGATCTAAATAAGGTCTCCATATTGTAATAGATTGATATATCTTTTAAGTCTCTGAGTTTACAGGTTACCCTTTCCCCTCTCTATTACACCACTGCGTTGTATTTTGTAGTAGAAAACCTAAACTAGGAGTTTCCATCGTGGTGCAACAGAAACAAATCCAACTAGGAACCATGAGCCTGCGGGTTTGATCCCTGGCCTCGCTCAGTGGGTTAAGGATCCGGCGTTGCCGTAAGCTGTGGTGTAGGTCACAGATGCAGCTCAGATCCCACATTGCTGTGGCTATGGTGTAGTCTGGCAGCTGTAGCTCTGATTAGACCCCTAGCCTGGGAACCTCCATATGCCGCAGGTGCAGCCCTAAAAAAGACAAAAGACCAAAAAGAAAACAAAACAGAAACAAAAAACTTAAACTATATTTTAAAGATTCTAAATTCGGAGTTCCCATCGTGGCTCAGTGGTTAACGAATCCGACTAGGAACCATGAGGTTGTGGGTTTGATCCCTGGCCTTGCTCAGTGGGTTAAGGATCCGGCGTTGCTGTGAGCTGTGGTGTAGGTCGCAGACGCGGCTTGGATCCTGCGTTGCTGTGGCTACGGTGTAGGCCGGTGGCTACAGCTCCGATTAGACCCCTAGCCTGGGAACCTCCACATGCCGCGGGTGCGGCCCTAAAATGACAAAAGGCAAAATAAATAAATAAATAAATAAAAAATAAAGATTCTAAATTAAAATTAAAATTATCTTGAGGTCATATGTTGTCTTAAAGCAAAATAGTATCAATTAGGAGAGGGCAGTCATCTACATTTTGCTTCGACTTTTATAGTCAAACACTGATTCACTTACAAGGGAATAATCCATAAAAAGATAGCCTTTCATCGTAATATTGTGCACAGGAATACCTATTTAAGACAGCTTTTATATTTTATAAACCAAATTTTAAGCAATCGAAACTCTACAGGGTTACTCCTCTCATGGGTGGTTTCTAAAGGGAGAAATAAAGTCACTGAGCTCATTCTATGTGAAAGAACAGTGTATATAGCTTCTGCAAAGGGCAACACCCAGGGCACAGGGCAGAGACTGTTCTGCATGGATAAGGGCATGAAAGTGCATAAAGATTAGCTGCTCTTTATTAAGGGGCTCAAGGTTTCAAGAAACATGAAAGTTTAAAGACACCTTGTTGCTATGGCGGCACAAAGCAGAGAACAGAGACAATCCTCATTCGCCTAAAGTGGAAAGGAGGGTTTGAGGGACGGACTGCTTTTATCTCCAGAATTGCTTTAATTTCCCATTATCCACTGCAGGGATGGGGTAGGCAGAGCATCTGTCCCCAAATGTCTCGGCTGAAGTGCTGAGGGTGGGGAGCGGAGGAGAAGGCCTTCTTTTCTCCTCTCTTTTCTGGGCCCTTTTACTCCCTGCCCTTTGAGTCTCCCCAGCACACACTCTGTCCCGAGAGAGGGTGGGTCTGGGAGAAGAGCTGAGAAGCTGGGCGGTTGGCTGGTCAGAGGTGACCGGGCGTGGACTCTGGTCTGGACGACACCAGGGACGCCTAGAGCTGGGAATGAAGCCAGGCTGGATTAGTTTCCTGGCTGTTGTGGGCCTCAATATACATTCCTTTCCCCTGTCCAAGTTGGAAAGTCCGCTGCACTTGGCATCTGTGTGTGTGTGAGCACGGGTGCGGTGTGAAGAGCATGGAGGGAGAGGCTGGAAGGACCCGTGCTTATGGCTTTCTTGGTCCCAGGATCCCAGCTCTCAGCTCCAGAGCCAGGTCTCTGGCCTTTCAGAAAACCTGGACGTAGAGCAGAGAGAAGAAGGGGCCCTCAGTCCCCTCCAGGCCTCCTTGGAAGGGGAGTGTCGGCTTGACATTGAAAGGAAAAATCGTAAGAACAGCAAACCTGATTAAAGGCTTATGATGATAGGCATTTTCTTTCCTTTTTTTATTATTTATTTATTTATTTACTTTTTTGTCTTTTAGGGCCGCATCCGCGGCACATGGAGGTTCCCAGGCTAAGGGGCCAATTGGAACTGTAACCGCTGGCCTATACCACAGCCACAGCAACGTGAGATCCGACCTGCATCTGCAACCTACACCACAGTGCACGGCAACGCTGGATCCTTAACCAACTGAGTGAGGCCAGGGATCGAACCCGCATTCTCATGGTTGCTAGTCGTGTTTGCTAACTGCTGAGCCACAATAGGAACTCCAATTTTCTTTCCTTTTTTTTAAAGCCGTACATGCAGCATATGGAGGTTCTCAGGCTAGGGGTCCAAGCAGAGCTACATAGAAAACTTATGGTTACCAAAGGGGAAAATAATAGGAGTTTGGGATTAACATACAGACACTACTACATATAAAACAGATAATCAACAAAGACCTACTGTATAGCACAGGGAACGCTACTCAATATTCTGTAATAACCTATGTGGGAAAGAATCTGAAACAGAATGGACATACATATATGTATAACCGGAAGGTCATGTTGATGAACTAAAGCACAATCCAAAAATAAGGTAGGCAGGTTAGAAAGCTGCTTTCCTAGAAACATGGCACAATTTTTTTTTTTTGGTATTTTTAGGGCCACACCCTAAAAAGGGCTGCATACTGGGGTTCCCAGGCTAGGGGTCCAATCAGAGTTGTAGCTGGAGCCTACGCCACAGCCACAGCAACACGGGATCCAAGCCATGTCTGTGACCTACACCACAGCTCACGGCAATACCTGCTCCTTAACCCACCGAGTGAGGCCAGAGATAGAACCCATGTCCTCATGGATGCTAGATGGGTTTCTTAACCAACGAGGGGAATTCCAATGACACAATTTCTTTAATGAAATTCTTCTAGTCAGTAAACTAAGTTATCTCATTGTAAGAGTATCTCCTCTCTTTTCATAGCATTCAGTAAAGCTCATGTCATCTTGACTGATGAAAAAAAAAAAGAGGCCTGTAAACACGTGCATTTTTCCTGAATTAGCCTTTGTGCTAAAAGAACTTGCTGCTGAATAAGTTGTGTATTCCTCAGAGACAGGCTAAGTTTTACATTCTGTCACCAGAAGCTTTTAGCCAAATCCCGAGAACAGCACAAGTTAGTCTCCCAAGAAACACCTGTTTGACCTACACACATTGTCCAATTTCCTGCCCATGTGACCTTTTGTAGGTAGTATGTGTTTTTCCCCCCTACAAAGTGCAAAGAAAAGGTTCTGTACTCTTAACATTTAAAGCTTCATTCATTCATTCGTTCATTTATTTTACACTCAAAAATTATTTTTTCCATTCATTATATAAATTTCAAGACTGTCTGTAGGAACCAGGCGCTGTCTAGATTCTGGAAGCAGGGAACAGACGTGGTCCTGCCTCACAGAACTCACACTGTTTTACAGGGGTGACAGAAAGCCCAAGTAAACAAACTAAGCAGAGAAAGTTGTGATCGGTACAAGGAAGGAAGCAGAGAGCTGATGATGCAGAGACAGAAAGGGCCAAAGGCCACAAGGAGCTAGGCCTGTGATGGGGCTGAAGACACAAGGCGGAGGAAACAGCCTGAGCCAAGGGCCAGGGGCAGGCATGGGCAGGGTTTCCCAGAGCAGGCTGCGGGCGAGGATCACAGTGTAAGGAGAGGGAGCCGGGGGCCACCGTGTGGGCTTTGTGGATGATGATAAGGGGTCTGATTTTAAAGACTGCAATAAGAAGCCACTGAAGCGTTCCCATTTTTTTTTTTTAATTGTGGTAAAACTCATATAACATAGAATTCACCATTGTAATGTGCATTCCTATTGCTCCCTCCACCCACCTAACTTCCAGCCTCTGGCAACCACTAATCTGCTTTCTGTCTCCGTGGATTTGCCGATTCTGGACACACTTCGTATAAATGGAATCATATACTATATGGCTTTCTGTGACTGTAACCGAGCAGGGCTCTGGGGGGCTCCCGGGCACAAAAGCCTTTCTGTGTCCCCCATTTCTTTTTCTTAGGAAATGGGCCTCACTCAGCCTCCATGACCTTCCGGATTCCAAGGGGCAGGTTCAGACAGCTGCTGATCAGGCAAGGAATAGTCAAGAAACAATGGTACAGCCTTGGGGCAGGATCCCGGTTCCCTCTCAAGGGATACACATAATGATGTAGGTGCCCTTATTCACCTAAGAGGAAAGTTACATTCCTTACGCTTCTTTGAGAAGTGAATACTTTATTTCATTTATTTTTATTTTTTGCCTTTTGTCGTTTTATGGCCACACCCGCGGCATGTGGAGGTTCCCAGGCTAGGGGTCTAATCAGAGCTACAGCTGCTGGCCTACGCCACAGCCACAGCCACACCAGATCCGAGCCGCGTCTGCGACCTAAATCACAGCTCACGGCAACCCCGGGTCGTTAACCCACTGAGCAAGGCCAGGGATCAAACCCGTAACCTCATGGTTCCTAGTCAGATTCGTTAACCGCTGCGCCACGACGGGAACTCCATGAATACTTTTTTTTTTAAATTTTTTTGCTTTTTAGGGCTGTACCCGCAGCATATGGACGTTCCCAGGCTAGGAGTTGAATTGGAGCTACACCTGCTGGCCTACGCCACAGCCACAGCCACAATGCAGGATCTGAGCCACGTCTGCAAACTACACCACAGTCCATGGCAACACTGGATCCATAAGCCACTGAGCGAGGCCAGGGATCGAACCCGCCACCTCATGGTTCCCAGTCGGATTCGTTTCCGCTGCGCCACAAGGGAACTCCCAGAAATGAATACTTTAAAATTGAACAGCTTAGAGTCCTTCCTTGTCCTTCTTGCTGGCTTAATTGTACCCCAAACACAAACACCCCCCGTAAGCTAAAGGTTAGGCACTCTGAGCACAGTTGCCTGTGGGTGAAAGATTATAGCACATGATGTTTTTCAGGAACTTTCCTAGTTTGTTCTGATCTCTGATCAATATGACCTTTTTGCAAGTACTGTTATTCTAGGCAAGAACCCAGAAGACCACAGTCATGATCATGCCGAGATCTCCTGACTCCAGCTTTGATGACTAACGTCCCCTCAAAGAAAGAAGAATACATGTTTGTCCCAATCCTGATTGTTATTTGAAAACCTGTTTTTCTCCTTTTTACTATAAAACGCCTCGAAATTCTTCCCAAGGTGTGCGTGGGTGGGTGGGGCGCAGACTTTAGGGCATTAGCCTGTTGTGACCCTCCTCTGCCTGGGAAAGCTATTTTTTCTCCTTCACCCAAAACTCTGTCTCCCCATTTCTATTCGGCGACGGTGGACAGAGGCTGAGTACTGGCAACATGACTGGCTTTTTTTCACTTAGAAAAATGTTTTCTAGGTTCATCCGCATTATAGTATTTAGCAGTACATCAGTACAAGCTTTTTAAAGGGCCAGTGTGAGCCAATCTGATTTACGTTTCAGGATCATTTTCACTGCTATGGAGAGAATGGATAGGAGAAAATCCAGGGGGAAAGCTGGGAGATGGGTCAGGGGCTGTTGCGACGGGGAGGGTGTGAGACGATGGAGATGTGGAAAGATGGCTGTGGCGAAGTTCCCATTGTGGTTCAGCGGTTAACAACCCTGACTAGGATCCATGAGGACGTGGGTCTGATCCCTGGCCTCGCCCAGTGGGTTAGGGATCCGGCATTGCTGTGGCGTAGGCTGGCAGCTATAGCTCCAATTCAACCCCTAGCCTGGCAACTCCCACATGCCTCGGGTGCAGCCATAAAAAGAAAGAAAGAAAAAAAAATGGCTGCAGTGGGAATGGAAAAAGGGGTCGAGTGGCAAGTATTTTGTAGATGAGGTCGACAGCACTTGCTGACGGATGGGAAGTGTGGTGCCAAATCCTGGGGTTTGCGGGTGGGGGACAGGTGTAGGGGGGAATCAAGAGGCCAACTTCCTGGAGTTCCCTTCGTGGCTCAGTGGTTAACGAATCCGACTAAGAACCCCGAGGTTACGGGTTCAATCCCTGGCCTTGCTCAGTGGGTTAAGGATCCGGCGTTGCCGTGAGCTGTGGTGAAGGTTGCAGACGCGGCTCGGATCCAGCGTTGCTGTGGCTAAGGCCGGCGGCTACAGCTCCTGTTAGACCCCTAGCCTGCGAACCTCCATATGCCGTGAGTGCGGCTCTACATAAAAGGCAAAAAGACAAAAAAAAAAAAACCCAAAAGAGGCCAACTTCCTGTATCTTAATCTTGAGTATCTAATTGGAGATGTTGAACAGGTGATGGAAATGTGAATTGGGAAGTCAGAGCTGGAGATAAAAATTTGAGCCCTCCGCCAGAAGACTGAGGCTAAATCCAGGAGAATATGTGCATTATAACAAAGCAATTTCCACCCCCTAGGGCGACCAAGAATAAGAGGTCTGAAAATCTAAGGCTTCTCAGCTCCTAGCTAAGAGTAGAATATTCTGCATTTGAGCGAGTGCTCAGCATTTGCAAAGACGAAGCTGGAGTCCTCAGGTCTGTATTCAGAGTCACCAACCTCACTTAACAGACATGTTTGCATTTCTATCTCCAATCCACTCAGCCCCAACAACCAGTAACTCTCATTCAGGGCGTTAAGTGAAAGGACTCTTGCCTTGCAATGAGAAAACCAACCAAGTGGGATCAGGGTTTTGGCTCAGGTTAAAAATAAATGCTTTGATCATTAAGGTCACTTACATTGAAGAAGTTAAACTTATTTTTCTTAAACTTTTGTCTTAATTGTAGGAAAACATATAGTCACGTTTCTACATTGCTATGCTTTCAAGTGACTTAACCCTCCCTGGACAGTCCGTACTCCTATGTGGGTGACTCTCCTAACTGTTAACAAAAACTCTTGAGAGGAGTCCTGTTACCTGACTTTGGTTTGAATAGCAGTGACGGGGTAGCAACCTCACCTCTGGGTGGCCAGCAGGGGTGGGGAGAGGAAAGATGTATACTTCCAACAGTCCTTCGTTTTTCTGCCTATACACGTTTATTCCCATGCCTATTTTTGTTTGGTTGGAGTTTTTTTTTTTTTTTTTTTGCTTGGCCTGCACGTGCAGCACATGGACGTTCCCAGGCTAGGGGCTGAATCAGCAACAGCACAGCTTACCGCAATGCTGGATCCCTGACCCACTGATCGAGGCCAGGGATCGAACCCGTATCCTCATGGATACTAGTTGGGTTAGTTTCTGCTGCGCCACAAGGGGAACTCTTATTTCCATGACTGTAAAACACAGGTGCAGGAACTCGGCAGAGAAGCGCGGGCCGGGGTTGGGGGTGGGGGGTGGCGCGCTGCAGGGAGAGAAACCTGCAGCTCAGGAGGAAGGAAGTGTACTTGAACCCTCGTATCGAGAACTTTTCTCCCTTTATTGAAACAGTCCTTCAGCCAGCAAGAGGAAGCCTCTGGCAAGGCTGCTTATAAATTCGATCGCTGCTACTCGAGCTGCCCAGTGGCTCGCTGTTAGCAATTTCTTTGGGGCAGAGCACTTCATTTCTTCCTCTTGTGACCCTGGCTGGTCTCCTCATTCATTCAACTAACGAGTGCCTGCCATGTGCCATGTGCCATGTGCCAGGCCCTGACCTTGTGCTCAGGGTTCAGCATGTACAAGACAGGAATTCTGCCCCTTTGGTGCTTAAATGGACAAAAAACAGATTAATAAGTAAAGTACAGTGTATGTGGGATAGTGAACGGTTTTCTGGGGGAAACAAATGAGGGGTTGATGTCATCGAGTGCCATCTGTGTGCGGGGGCAGGGCTGTGATTTCAATAAGGAAGACAGGGAAGGCTTCCCTGAGGCGACATTTGAGCATGAACTCCAGGAAGCCAAGGAAGAAGGCGCCCAGGAAGTAAGAGAGGGAAGCAAGGCTGAGCAGGACAGCGGTCCATGAAGCCCAGGAGCGGGTGGAGTGAGGGGACAGAGGGCCTTTAGGCTTGAAAGGGGAGACCTACGTGATTTGTCAGGGTTTTTAGCAGGATCCCTGCAGCTCTCTGTTGAGAATGGACTTCAGGGGCCAGGTGGATGCTGGAGACCACCTAGGAGGCTTCTGCAGAAATCCAACTGGGAGAGAATTCCTGTTTACGTTAGAGGGGCAGTGACGGAGCTGCCACCAGGAGTCAGAACTAAAGAAGCAATGTCTTTCAAATTAAAACCACAATGAGATATAACCATCTCACACCGATCATCAGGATGGCTATTATCCAGAAAACAGGAAATACAAGAGTTGGCGAGGATGTAGAGAAACTGGCACCCTTGTGTCCTGCTGGTGGGAAGGTAAACTGGTGTGGTTGCTGTGGGAAACAATATGGCGGTTCTTCAAAATATTAAAAATAGAATTACTGTGTCATCTAGCTATTCCACGGGAGGGGGTTCAATGAAAAAAAAAGCAGACACAGGAAAAACTGCCTGCCGCCCCAACCCTAAAGGACAGGAAGGACAAGACAAGTCTTCATCACCTGAGACAACCCTGGATTCTTAATAGCCCAGAGACAGCACCAGAGGATGCAACATAGCAAATCTTACTAAGTGGCCCTTATTTTGTATTAATTTCCCCCACGTATTTACTTCCCCCAGTCTGCTGCCCGTAGAGGTTCAGAGCCCTTTTCCTTTGTCTTGTTACTTGTCTACAGACTTACTGTACTTTGTTAGGATGCTATATACGACCAAGTTCTCACCACCTCTTTGAAGCACATAACAGTACCACCGCCTATAAGAGCCAAAACATGGAAGCAACCAAGTGTGACATTAATGGATGAATGGGTAAGTAAAATGTGATACACACACACACACCCACACACCCACACACACGAGTATTATTCAGCTTTAAAAAGAAGGGAAACACATGAAGACACTGCTAAACATAATAAGCCAACCACAAAAAGACAAATACTGAATGATTCCACATATAGAAGGTTTTTTTTTTTCTTTTTGTCTTATCTATGGCCGCACCCGCGGCATATGGAGGCTCCCAGGCTAGGGCTCTAACAGGAGCTGTAGCTGCCGGCCTTCGCCACAGCCAGAGCCACGTGGGATCTGAGCCGTGTCTGCAACCTACACCACAGCTCACGGCAACGCTGGATCCTTAACCCACTGAGCAAGACCAGGGATCGAACCCGCAACCTCATGGTTCCTAGTCGGGTTCGTTAACCACTGAGCCACAACGGGAACTCCTATAGGAGGTATTTAGAATAGTCAGATTCAGAGACAGGAGCAGAATGCTGGTTGCCAGGCACTGGGGGAGTAGGGAAAGGGAAGTAGTTGTTAAATGGGTACAGAGTTTCAGTTTTGCAAGATTAAAAAATTCTAGGAGTTTCCGTGGTGGCTCCATGATAGCCACATTGACATCTGGCATCCATGAGAATGCAAGTTTGATCCCTGGCCCCCCCTCAGTGGGTTAAGGATCCCGCATTGTCATAAGCTGCAGTGTAGGTCACTGACGTGGCTTGAATCCGGCTATGGCTTTGGTGTGGCTATGGCTTTGGTGTAGGCTGGCAGCTGCAGCTCTGATCTGACCCCTAGCCTGGGAACTTCCATATGCTGAGGGTGTGGCCCCTCCCAAAAAAAAAAATTCTAAAGATTGGTTGCACAACAATGTGAACATACTTAGCACACTAACTGTCGAGATGGTAAACTTAAAGTTGAGATGGTAAACTTTATGGTATGTGTATTTTACCACGATGTAAAAAAAAAAAGAAAGAAATGCTTTCCTCTGTCACAAGATAGAGTGGTTCAGAAACCAGTCTTAAATATTCGGATTAGAGATAGGTGGTAAAATATGCCAAAAAGCTGTATGCTATAAAAGTAAGTAGCCCTCTGAACTCAGGCCTCTTTCCCAGGATCATTCACTATTTCTAACTTTTTGTGTGTTCTCTTAGGAATATTCATTCTAAGGGTAAACATATACCCCCGTTATTTCTCCTAATCACAGCAAATCCACTGCTCGAATCTTGTTTTTTTTTTTTTCATTATATTATGGAGAGTGTTTCCTATCAATATATGCTGAGCTGCTTCTTTAAAAAAAAATGCCAGTATGTTAAATCATTGAAGAAATGGACCATATTTACTTATTTAGCCAGTGTTCTCTTGGACATTGATTTCCAAATGTTTCCTGTTGCAAACTGGGCAGAAATTAATATCCTTACACATACTTCTGTGGGAACATGTGCCAATGTCGGTAGGATAAATTCCTAGTAACAGATGAGCCAGTGGGCATCTGAATGTTAAGTTTCAGTAGGTATTGCCAAATTGCCTTCTGAATAGGCTAGACAAATCTATATTTGCACCAAAAATATAAGGCAGGCCTGACCGCCCACTCCTTTGCCACATCTGTTCATAAAAAGCCCAAATCAGCAGACACTTCATCAGCCAATTCCATGATGTCTACCGTCTCTCTTCCCTGCACCCCAACTGTACCTGGATGCTGGGTCCTCTTGCTTGAGGTCAGAGAGACTTACTTTCTTCTTTTTAATATCCAGAAAATAACTTTTTCTTTTTTTTTTTGTCTTTTAGGGCCACACCTGCAGCATATGAAAGTTCCCAGGCTAGGGATCCAATTGGAACTGTAGCTGCTGGCCTACACCATAGCCACAGCAACACTGGATCTGAGGTGTGTCTGCAACCTGCACTACAGCTCACAGCACTGCCAGATCCATAACCCACTGAGAGACGCCAGGGATCGAACCTGCATCCTCATGGATCCTAGTTGGGTTCATTAACTGCTGAGCCACGGAAGGAATTCCAAAATAAGGAATTTTTTATTGAAGTATAGTTGTGACACATTATATGTTATAGGTGTACAGTGCAATGATTCACAGTTTTTAAAGGCTATACTATTTTTTTTGTTTTGTTTTCCGTTTTGTCTTTTTAGGGCTGCACCTGCGGCATATAGAAGTTCTCAGGATAGAGGATGAATCAGAGCTACAGGTGCCAACCTACACCATAGCCACAGCAATGCAGGATTCCTGACCCACCAAGTGAAGCCAGGGATGGAACCAGCAGCCTCATGGACACTAGTGGGATTCGTTTCCACTGCACCACTATGGCAACTCCCAGTTCTTCTCAACCTTAAATCTGGAACAAAATTTACCTAATGCATCTCACCCTTTCTTGTATAGCCACAAAGTTACTTTATTTGCAATTACATGTATACTTTGGAGTGCTGTACAAATCTAGGTGCAAGCATAGTACAAGTCTTTCATCTTATTTAATTTTTATAGCAATCTCAGAAGGCAGATACATACTCTCTCTGAACAAGGGAAGTGCAGGCAGGGCCAGCTACATAGTTTGTGAGGTACAGTGCAAAATGAGTACATGAAGCCCCTTGTTAAAAAGCAGGGTAAAGGGAGTTCCTATCGTGGTTCAGCAGGTTAAGAACTCAACTAGTATCCATGAGGATGCAGGTTCGATCCCTGGCCTTGCTCAGTGGGTTAAGGATCCGGTGTTGCTGTGAGCTGTGGTGTAGGCCAGCAGCTGTAGCTGGGAACTTCCATATGCTGCGGGTACTGCCCTAAAAAAAAGAAAGAAAGAAAAAAAAAAGGAGAAGAAGGCTATCGAAGGTAATACATATAAAACTCTCTCCTTTCTTCTGCATTGTCCCTCTTAGCTTGCTCTCAACTTGTCATGGTGACTTTTACTTGCTATTTAACGTTGTGTTCCCTTAGGCACTGGGGCTACTTATGGCACTTGGCCCTGGACCTTGGTGTAGGCACAATCCAGATACCTAGTGGTGTTAGACTCTGAAATTTGAATTCCATGTAATTTTCATATGTCATGAAATATTCTTCTTCTTCTGATTCTTCTTCTAACCATTAAAAAAAAAAAGCAAAGACCATTCTTAGCTTGGAAGTCATATAAAAACTGCAGGTCACAAGACGTGGCCGACCTCTGAGGTAGATAACCATTTTAATAACTGAACATTTATAACTTTCATATGCTAATGGCAGAGCATTTGCGCAAGGCAAAGGGAACATGTCACTGCCTCCTGTGAAAGTGAACAGTTCATAAGAGTTCAAAGAAGGAACCTGACAAAGAAGGAGACCTGAGTCATCAGGTGATTTCCAGTAGTACAGACTCCACCAAACTCAAAGGAAACCTGGCCACAGCAGTCAGTACTATACTCACATTGTAAGCCACAAATTAATTTCAGGAAAAGTATAATTCATCACAATAAATTTACAATGCTAATTTAAACTTTACTGACTGTGGTTCTGGTATTTTTAGTACTTATCTCTGCCCACATAAACTGTATCCATTCAAAGCCTGGGTCTAATCCTGACAATATCCTAAGCCTGTGGCTCCAAATGGAAGTCTAGTGGTTGATGGCCTGTGATAACATAGGTTAGAGGTGAACTGAGAAAAATTAGGGCAACATAAAGAGTACTTTTTAAAGGTTAACTAGCAGGAAAAAAAAAACTTGGCAACCTGACATCAAATCCCCAAATCTTTCTGAACTGTGAAGCCCAAAGTCTAGGAAGTGCTGCTATAGACTTTCTTTTTTTTTTTTTCGGGGCCGCACCTGTAGCATATGGAGGTTTCCAGGCTGGGGATTGAATTGGAGCTATAGCTGCCGGCCTACGCCACAGCCACAGCAACGCCAGATCCGAGCTACGTCTGCGACCTATACCACAGCTCATGGCAATGCTGGATGGTTAACCCACTGAGCAAGGTCAGGGAATCGAACCTGCAACCTCATGGTTCCTAGTCAGATTTGTTAACCACTGTGCCACGACGGGAACTCACGCTATAGACTTTTTGTATAGAACTCCAGAAGCAGTGCCGGCTAGTGGTAACACTCACATAGTATACAAAGGTGAACTTGAAATGCTGTTTGTTTCTGTTTTGTGGTCTCCCCTTCTAGACAGTGAGCACGTAAAAGGCAGGAATTTTTCTTCCACTTTTTGCATTTCCCTTAGCAGGTGCTCGATAAATATTTGTGGACAGGATAAATGCAACCCCTCTCCCCACTTTTCAGACTAAAAAACAACCCTTCAGCTTTCCTTTAATATTTCCTTAAAAGTCTTATGAGGTGCAGGTTTGCAACACTGCCCGTTTGCTGAGGATGTCTGTGGGGAAAGGCGATGGTCTGGGCATCTCTTTGGTTGGAAGTTCTCTTTCCTACAGGCAGGGAGGAATTTCTGCTTAGGTAAAGTTCCTTCTCTTTCCCCTCCCGACGCTTCTGTGTCTAACCAATCCCTTGGTTCCGTACTGAGCGTCTTCGTGGGAACGTCTCCTCATCTTGTAGTTATTTCCTACCTAAGCTGTCCTCGGCAATCACTCAGTAGTTATTTAATGAGCATGTCCTCTGTGTCATCTTCCTATTTTGTCTGTTAATAGCTTCTAATGGGTTGATCCTTTGCCTCTTCCTGAACCATAATCCAATTTGCCCTGGCACAGGGCTCAGTAAGAGGCCTAAGCCCTTTAGCCAAATAGCTAAGGTTCTCAGGGTCTCAGTATACCTGCACAATTTTTTTTTTTTTGTCTTTTTGCCTTTTCTAGGGCTGCACTTGCGGCATATGGAGGTTCCCAGGCTAGGGGTCCAATCAGAGCTGTAGCCGCCGGCCTATGCCACAGCCACAGCAACGCGGGATCCGAGCTGCGTCTGCGACCTACACCACAGCTCATGGCAACGCCGGATCCTTAACCCACTGAGCGAGGCCAGGGATTGAACACGCAACCTCACGGTTTGTAGTCAGATTCATTAACCGCTGAGCCACGACAGGTACTCCTACCCGCACAAAATTTAAAATATTAATATTTATCTTTAAAAAGAACTTGAGTTCCAGACATAGATAACAGACTTGTGGTTGCCAAGGGGTTGGGGAAGGGAGTTTTGGGCTAGTAGATGCACACTTTTTTTTTTTTTAAGCTGTGCTGCAGAATGCTGAAGTTCATAGGCCAGGAATCAAACCTGTGCCACAGCAGTGACCCAAGCTCCTCTGGTGACAACACTGGATTCTTAACCTGATGCACCACAAGACAACTCCCAAACTATTACATTTAGAAAGGATAAACAACAAGGTCCTAAAATATATATAGAGAACTATATCCAATTTCCTGGGATAGACCATGATGGAGAAGAATATATATGTATAACTGAGTCATTCTGCTGTACAACAGAAATTGGCACAACATTGTAAATCAACTATAGTTTAATTTTTTTTTTTTTTTTTGCTTTTTAGGGCTGCACTTGAAGCATATGGAGGTTCCCACACTAGGGGTTTAATCGGGGCTACAGCTGTTGGCCTGAGCCAGAGCCACAGCAACATGGGATCCAAGCCCCATCTGCAACCTAAGCCATAGCTTGTGGCAATGCTGGATCCTTAACCCACTGAGCAAGGTCAGGGAATGAATCTGTATCCTCATGGATACTGGTCAGATTTGTTTCCCCAGTGCCACGACGGGAACTCCTATAGTTTAATAACTTGAGTTTGAGCCCAAACATTGCCACTGAGTAACAAGTAGTCTTGAGCAAATTTCTGCTTTTCTATGTGTTGGTGAGGGCTGAACCCTAACAGCTAAGGTATTTCTAAGCATCACATGCAAATCAATACTATACAAACACTTTCAGCAGCAGTATAAATGAGGCAGTTTGCCTTTAGAGCTACACACTCTCTCTCATTATATATCTCTTTGATGGAGTTCCTGTCGTGGCGCAGCAATTAACGAATCTGACTAGGAACCATGAGGTTGTGGGTTCGATCCCTGTCCTTGCTCAGTGGGTAAACAATCTGGCATTGCTGTGAGTTGTGGTGTAGGTTGCAGACACGGCACGGATCTGGCATTGCTGTGGCTGTGGTGTAGGCCGGCAGCTGTAGCTCCAATTTGACCCATAGCCTGGGAACCTCCACATGCCGCAGATGCGGCCTTAAATAACAAAAGACAAAAAAAAAAAAAAAAAAAAAAAACACAACTCTTTGATCAAACTGAGACAAAGCATTCATTATCTAAAAGTTCCCTGTGGACCACTCTGACATATTGTATAAAGGAAAACTGTAGAATCAGAAGCAGGAAGGAAAAAAAACAGATTTGAAGCAAAAGTGACTGTCTATAGCATACGACTCTGAACGTGCTACCCAATCTCATTTGAAGCAAAAGTGACTACAAAATCTATTTTAGAGATCTGGCAATAAAACTGACCTTCAAACATTTTCAAAATATGCAACCAAGCACTGCTAACACAAATATGTCAGAGAAATACATAGCATCAAGAATACAACAGAATACCCAATATTCTGTGATAATTTGTATGGGAAAAGAATCTGAATAAAAATGGATGTGTATATACGTATTACTGAAACACTCTGTTGCACAGAAGAAATTATCACAATATTATAAATCAACTATACTTCAATAAAAATTAGAAAAAACACAACAGAAAACAGTACAACATATTAAAAGTGTAGCTATAGACAAAACTTCCTTTAAAATGCTGGAGAATAAAGTTTTTGAAATACAATCAGTTTTAACACACTTACCCATCATATCATCATATAAATAAACTTACATTAATTTATATTTATGGTATCTTGAAAGAGTTCAATAGCTTATTTTATTTTATTTTTTTTGTTTTAGGGCCACACCTGCAGCATATGGAGGTTCCCAGGCTAGGGGTCCAATCGGAGCTATAGCTGCTGGCCTACACCACAGCCACAGCACTACCAGGTCCAAGCTCTGTCTGCAACCTACGCCACAGTTCACGGCAATGCCGGATCCTTAACCCATTGAGCGAGGCCAGGGGTCGAACCTACAGCCTCATAGTTCCTAGTTGGATTTGTTTCTGCTGCGCCACGACGGGAACTCCATCAATAGCTTATTTTAAATTGTACACTGTAATGCACAGGAACCAGAGTCTCATAAAGTTTCTATGTCTAAATACATTTAGAGGAAATATGAATTCAGAAGAATGTGAAAAAAGATATTATGGGGAAATAACAAGCATAACCCAAACTGGAAATTCTATAGAACAAATGACTTAATTACAGAAGAAAGAAAAAGGAGTTCCCTTCGTGGCTCAGTGGTTAACGAATCTGACTAAGAACCATGAGGTTGCGGGTTCGATCCCTGACCTTGTTCAGTGGGTTAAGGATCCGGCGTTGCCATGAGCTGTGGTGAAGGTTGCAGACGCGGTTTGGATCCCGCGTTGCTGTGGCTGTGGCAAAGGCCGGCGGCTACAGCTCCTGTTAGACCCCTAGCCTGGGAACCTCCATATGACACAGGTGCGACTTTACATAAAGGCAAAAAGACAAAAAAAACCAAAAAAACAGAAGAAAGAAAAAACAAGAGACGGTAAGAAAATCTATAGATTGAAAGTCATGAGATCTATCAATCACAATATGTGAAGTTCACTTTCCTTACTCAAATAACATAAAATGAATGAATGAATAACTGAAATATTGAGATGAAATTATCAGATGTTTGGGATAATTTGGGAAAAGGGAAGTGGAGATATAGATGAAAAAGAATTAGGAAAATATTTTTTTTTTGCTCCTAAGGGCCACACACGCAGCATAGGGAAGTTCCCAGGCCAGAGGTTGGAATCGGAGCTGTAGCCGCCGGCCTATGCCACAGCCACAGCCATGCCAGATCCAAGCTGCATCACACCACAGCTCACGGCAACGCTGCATCGTTAACCCACTGAGCAGGGCCAGGGATAGAACCCGAAACCTCATGGTTCTTGGATTCGGTAACAGCTGTACCACAACAGGAACTCCAGAAAATATTGATAAATGTTGAAGCTGGGTGATACAGGCATGGGATTCATTCTAGTTTTCTTTCTACTTTTGTGTGTTTGAAATTCTCCACGATACCAAAAAAACCCAAAAAACAAAACAAAACCCTGGCCACATGGCCTCCATGCCCTAGTGTCCCAATCCTGATGCCTGTTTGTGCAGGAGTTCCGGGAGGGGCCCTGCGGAGATTTCCAGCAGCCCAGCAATCCAGGGCACAGTAGCCATCCCATCCAGCAGCTTGCTCGTGGTCACCCCCCACCACTAGACCACTGCTGGAGCCGTCTGGGTTCCATTTCCTGTGGAAGTGCCAAGTATCCTGGGGAAGCCATTCCCACTACCCTGGTCTCCTTGAAGCCAACCTGTCTGTCCCCCTTCCCCCCCAATTAAGTCCACTCTCCCATTCTGGCCACAGTGTTGGCCACAGAACACTCAGAATATTCCCAGGCCTCCACCAGCATGATCACCTGTGACCTGGCTGTGGAAGTCACAGGGAAGTAGCAGCCTGGCAGCCAGCCTGGCAAAACCAATTGCAGGCCCCCGTCCTGAGAGGCCACTGCCAGGCTTCCTTCCAAGCACTAGGCTCATCAGAGCCCTTCCTACCCTCCCCTTCCCCTAAACGGCTGCAGCCCGCAGAAGCCATTGGGTTATTTAATATCAAACAGCAAAACACCAGAAACGAAGTTAAGAATCCAAGCTACGTGAGAGCCCTTCTGCCCTGTGCCTTGCACCAAGTGGAAAAAAACTCCAAGGGTGGGGAGCAAAAAGGATTAGAGGAAACCCTAAATACCCTCAGCACCTCTCATACTTGGTATCCATGTTTCTGAGAAAGCAAATTAGTATCAATTGCTTGCTGAGTACATGATTAAAGAGAGGAAAAATAATTTAAAAATTTCTTTCTGGCACAACGTGCACCTCGCAGAGATCCCCTTCTCCTCCTCTTCCAGGCAGTATAGTCTTTGGTTTCCCACTCAACAAGTTGTCCATAATCTCTAACTTTTCTTGCATAAACACCACTACATTTTTTTCTCTGATTCAAATCGTTCTTTCATCCTTAGATAAGAGTTCACTTTTCTCTACTCCAGACTATCTCATTGTGATTCCATGATTAGTAATGAACACAAGCAAAAATATTCCAAATTTGATGAGAAAATTTACTAGGAGTGATTTTACTTGGAGTAATAAATGCTTCCTACCAGTCTGCATACTCATGTCATAGATACTTAGAATCTATTAAAACTATCTTTTATGCATTATATAGATGGCACCCATTTATTATTACAAGGTGTTCCTGTAAATTATATCCCAAGGACTACTGTGAGGTAGATATTTCCGACAAAAAAAATCTAAATAATAGTTAGGAGTTATATTCCTAAGACTGAACACCCAATTATAGATATGATTGTGGCATAAAGTATAGCAGTGGTTGAGAGAACTAACACTAGAGCTGCTAAGTCCAAATCCTAACAGTTACCCTGTGAACTTGGAAGGTACCTTAATGGTCTGGGCCTCAATTTCCTCAACAGTAAATCCCACTTCTAGGATTGATAGGCAGGTTTAAGAGTATTAAATCAATTAATATAATAAAGCATTTAGAACAATGGCTGGCACAAACTTAAGTGCTGTATAATCTAATATACAATAGCTTATATGTTATATACATAAATGTAAATGGTAAGTCCACAAATGAACGTTTTACTAGTTAACATACAATTAAAAGTACTTTATATTCTTTTTTTTTTTAGGGCCACACCCATGGCATATGGAGGTTCCTAGGGTAGGGGTCTAATTGGAACTACAGCTGCTGGCCTATACCACAGCCAGAGCAACGCCAGATCCAGGCCATGTCTGTGACCTACACCACAGCTCAGGGCAACACCAGATCCTTAACCCACTGAGCAGGGCCAGGGATCAAACCTGCAACCTCAAGGTTCCTAGTCGGATTTGTTTCCACTGCACCACTACGGGAACTCCTATATTCTTTTCTTTTTTTGTCTTTTTAGGGCTGCACCTGTGGCATATAGAAGTTCTCAAGCCAGGGGTCGAATTGGAGCTGTAGCCACTGGCCTACCCCACAGCCTCAGGAATGTGGGATCCAAGCCATGTCTTTGACCTACACCACAGTTCACGGCAATACTGGATCCTTAACCCAATGAGCAAGGCCAGGGATCGAGCCCATGTCCTCATGGATACTAGCTGGGTTTGTTACGACTATGCCAACCATGGGAATTCCAAAATATTTCATATTCTAAGTCTAAAAATGAGCATTGAATATCATTGTAAATGGGATCTGAAAGGTATCATAAACATCTAAGACACAAAAAGCACAATTTTAATCATTGGATATATTAATTTAGGTAATAGTCTTAGCAGGTGAATTAAAACTAAAAGGGGATCTCAAGAGAAATTTATTTAAAATCCCTTTTAACAACAGCACACTGATTTCTTAGAGATGAAAAGGCTCTGGGGAGGTAGTTTTTTTTTTTTAAATGCCCGTTTCTTCAAAAAAGTTGTCCAGAATTTTAAGTAGTTTTTTTCTTAAGAAATTTGTCTGAAGCAAATGAAAGCATTCCAAAAATTCTACTGATGTGGGTATGGTTTCAAAAGTGGCCTAAAATTACAATGACGATGATTAAAGGAAGAGGAATAGTATAATCGAAAATCTCATTTCAGCTTTGCTAAAATAAAGCTGTGGGAATTGGGTAAGAATTTAACATTTATGAATAAATTATTGGTAAGCCTTCTCAGTTCTAGTTTTCTGAGTCCGAAACTTTAAAGAATCAAAATATGTTAACCATGTAAAAACATTTTTATGACAATATTAAGTGAAAAAGTAGCCCACACAGTGTGTACTTGGTGTGATTATAACTACTCAAATCTGTGAAATATCTCCACCCATTTACCTGCTCATCCATCTACTGATTGATTAGAAAGCAGACTGAAGAGATGAGCATTGGGGTTATATGGCATACAGCAGCATTCCATTTTCTTTGGCTGTGCCCAGGCTAGGGAACAGGATGGATCCTGTGCCATAACAGTTACCCAAGCCACTGCACTGACAATGCTGGATCCTTAACGCACTGTGTAACAAGAGAACCCCAGCATTCCATTTTAAAGTGAAATCTATGCCAAAACAATTTTTACATTTGCAAATAATCACCACCAAATAACTGATTCAACCAAAAACTGTCAATGGATATAAAACCATTGTTGGGAAGAACACTATTCCAGAATGGGCTACTAAACATAGTCTCAAAGATAACGTACATAGGTTACTTACGAAGTACAAAGGGAAAAGGTACCTTTAGAGTGAGGCAGTCTGGTAAGCCCTACCTTAACTAAGTGATCCAATTTAGCATCACCAGTGATGGGACATCAATGCCTCCTGAGGCTGGGCCTTCTCTGTCTCTGTAGCATTCTTGTCAGAAACGTTTAATCTCAATCTCATCATGTGAAAACGAGACAAATTCAAATTGAGGGATATTCTGAAAAATAATTGGCCTAGATTCCTCAGAAATGCAATTATCTAGGGAACTGTTCTAGATTAAATGAGATTAAAGAAACATGAAAACTAAATGCAATGCATGACCCTGGAGTGGATTCTAGGATGAGAAAGTCCAATTATAAAGATTTACTGGGACAAGTATGGAAATCTGAATATGGACTGTAATCATTTGAAATACTATATTAACATTAATTTCCTGAATTTGTTAATTGCATTGTGTTCAGAAAAATTAATGCCTTTTTTTTATAGGGTTAAACGTATTGGACTAAACTGAATTATGAGATTAATCTGAGTGTTTGCAAGTTAACTCTCAAATGATTCAGGAAAAAAAGAAAAAATATATAGTATAAAACTAACATGGCCAAATGTGACCAATAGGTAAATTTAGGTCAAGGATACAGGGGTGTTCATTGTTTTTTCTTATAATTTTCTTAGAATTAAACTTTTTTTTTTAAAGAGCTGGGGCAAAAAGCCCGTCTTTGTTTTAAAATTCTGTATGATCCAGAATGGACTGTACTATAGGTACACTCACTAAATATTTATAAAGAAGACTAGAGGCAAAAAGCAAACAAACATGTAATTTTAGGTAGTAACGATAGCTAACTTGCTAGCCCAGATTTCCCTCAAAAACCATTAAGTTCACAGCAGAAAACCATTTCCTAGATGGAAAACTTAAGTTTAAAAAGTTATTTTTATCATTATTATACTGCTGTAATGTATGTACTCAGAAATAAATCTGAGTTATAATTTAATTATAAAAATAAAACTGTAGGTAGTTCCCCTTGTGGCTCAGCAGAAACAAACCCAACTAGTATCCATGTCCATGAAGATGTGGGTTCGATCTCTGGCCTCGCTCAGTGGGTTACGGATCAGGGATTGTTGTGAGCTCCGGTGCAGGTCACAGACGCAGCTCAGATTCCGTGTTGCTGTGGCTGTGACAAAGGCTGGCAGCTACAGCTCTTTAGACCCCTAGCCTGGGAATGTTCATATACCACAGGTACGGCCCTAAAAAGCAAAACAAAAAAAAAAAAAAAAGTGTAGAGGCAGAAAAGATGCTGCCTATGTGGTGAACACAGATGATTTACTTTCCAGGAAAAGTAACTGTTGCAAACACTTAGAATTACTGTTCTCTAGATGGACAGGTAAGATCCGTTATACAGTAATTTTTATTCAATAACCATTTACTGAAAGACTACGTGCCAGTGGTTTTGTGCTTGGTATGCACAAACAGGGTGAGATACAATCCTTGAGTTGAAGAACTCAGTCTCTTGTCAATCATAGCTCAAGTGAAAAAAAGCAAAACAAAACAAAAAAAAAACCTGTTTGGATCTGATCCCTGGCCTGGAAGCTCCATATGCCACAGGCGGCCAAAAAAGAAAACGAACAAATGAAATCCTCTACATACCCTTGTAAAATTCTTACTTGGTTTCTAGGGAGTTCTTGTTGTAGCTCAGTGGTAATGAACCTGGCTAGTACCCATGAGCATGGCAGTTCAATCCCTGGCCTCACTCAGTGCGTTAAGGATCCGGTGTTGCTATAGTTGTGGTGTAGGTTGTATACGCAGCTTGATCTGGCATTGCTGTGGCTGTGGTATAGGCTGGCAGCTGCTGCTCTGATTCGATCCCTAGCCTGGGAATTGCCATATGCCACAGATGAGGCCCTAAAAAGCAAAGAAAAAAAAATTTCTTAATTTCTAAATTTAGTCTAGCAGACTGTAGGCATCCTGGAGATAATCTGCAACTGCTACTTACAAGCAATTACATTTTTCTACTTATTTTAAGAATCAGTAATTTGCTTTCATAATATTAACAACCCAGATTATTAAACTTTATAATAAAGACTATAAGGACCCTATATAGAGGTTCTTTCCAAATAGACAAAAGTTTGAGGGCATAGGGAATCTTCCTCTGGCCTCTCCTCACACAGAGGCTTCTACTTGTCTGATCTCTGACCAGGTAAGTTACATTTCTCTGCAGAAGTCATCTTCAAGTATAATGAAATCAGGAGTCATGAAGTGCATACCGTCAGTCTGTGAACTAACCACCACTGAGTTTTGGTTGCTTGTTTTCTCTGGATGAAAGGATTCATGAATCAATCTGAGATTTGTCTATTACGGGTTCTTATAAATTCAATCATAAATAACTCAGAATTTTAAAAATGTGAAGTCCTCAATAATCTTAACCCCCTAAAAGGACCTCTAAATCATAAGGATGTGCTACTCTAAAACTCAAGGAAGGCATAGGAATCCATGATTTTATGTCTGGGTGTCTGTAGGTAATTCTTAAATGGTTCACAAAAAAGGTAAAAAGAGGATAAACATTGTGGAGACCTGTAGTTTCCATTTCTGCTGAGAAATACTGTATCACTTTATATCTTTGGTATATCTTTTCTCTCAGGATTAGAAGAAATAAAGGGGAGTTCCCGTCGTGGCGCAGCAGTTAACGAATCTGACTAGGAACCATGAGATTGCAGGTTCGATCCCTGGCCCAGTTCAGTGGGTTAAGGATCTGGTGTTGCCGTGAGCTGTGGTGTAGATCGCAGATGCGGCTGGGATCCTGCGTTGCTGTGGTTGCAGTGTAGGCCCGCGGCTACACTCCGATTAGATCCCTAGCGTGGGAACCTCCACATGCTGAGGGTGTGGCCCTGAAACGACAAAAAGGTAAAAAAAAAAGATAAAAGGAATGAATAGGGGAATTCCTGTTGTGGCTCAGCGGGTTAAGAACCCGACTAGTATCCATGAGGATACAGGTTCGATCCTGGCCTCATTCAGTGGGTTAAAGATCTGGCGTAGCCGTGAGCTGTGGCACAAGTTGCAGACGCGACCCGGATCCTGCATCGCTGTGGCTGTGGCCGGCAGCTCTGATTCAGACTCCTAGCCTATGAGGTGTGGCCCCCCAAAAAAGAATGACTAGGGAGAACCTGCACTTTGTTAATCGCAGTAGTTATAACTACAGTTTACAAAGGATGCCTGAGCTAAAATAAAGCCTTTCTCTAATGCAAATTAAGTTAAACTATCAGGATTCTGTAAATATGGGCTCTAGAACCACACGAACTTGTATTTATGCACTAGAAATTACAGCAATTAAAAAAAAAATATACTGCAATCCTTCAGGTTAAAACAGGTTTCAAAGTGATTTACTCAGCAGAGACTTTCATAGCTCAAAAACGTTTCAAGTTACTTTTGGGAAACTTAATTCACCACTTGAAAAAGTAGTTTCACTTTTAACAAAAAGAAATTGTAGTTTACTTTTAAGCAACAAAAGCATCCATTTCTTCTACACAGAACCTTTTCTTTGTCCTAAACCCAAAGAGTTAAAACAAGAAATACTATGGTCAAGCAACCTATAAAATTATTTTCAGAAAGGACTTTTTTTTAATTCTTTTTTTTTGTCTTTTTGTCATTTTAGGGCCACACCTGCAGGATGTGGAGGTTCCCAGGCTAGGGGTCTAACAGGAGCTGTAGCTGCCAGCCTACGCCAGAGCCACAGCAACGCGGGATCTGAGCCGTGTTTGCAACCTACACCACAGCTCACAGCAACGCTGGACCTTAACCCACTGAGCGAGGCCAGGGATTGAACCCGCAACCTCATGGTTCCTAGTAGGATTCGTTTCCGCTGAGTCACAACGGGAACTCCATTTTTTTTTTATTCCTTAGAAATATATTTTTATAATTTATATAATCAGAGGTAATTTGAGGGATAATGTATAGAAAGAAGTATTGTTCAGTCCTTGGGTATGTAAGGTGAGTGGAAGTAGGTAGAGAACTGGAGGAAATGGGAGGAGATATGAACACGGCTCACAAGGTCCCTTCTCCACCCTGCCTGTTTCTGTCCCCTTTGAGCAGAGATGACCTGGGAGAGCTTCTGCCTCTCATAAAACTATATTCTTCCTAGAATCACTGTTTCTTCATGGTGATTAGTTTATTAAAACAAGAACTATTCAGGGAGTTTCCTGGTGGCTCAGTGGGTTAAGGATACAGTGTTTCCACCGCTGTGACTCAAATCGCTGCTGAGGCATGGGTTTGATCCCTAGCCCGGGAACTTTTGTATGTTTCGGGGATGCCAAAAAAAAAAAAAAAGCATTATTCAAACACATGATAAGAAATTAAACATTTATCAATACACAAATAAGTTTACTTAAAAGCAGCTCAGTTACATATTTTAAAAAAGTTTCAGAACCCCTCTCCACCAATGTCCATAAACTAGAACAGGCTCACGTGAAACCTGTATCCTATTCTAAGACCATCAAAGAGTGATGGTCTAGGTACTTGCTGATACAGTTCTCTTGTCACTGAGAGACAGTCACAAACAAAACCCATCTCTTGCCTGGGTGAGTAGGAAGAAGTCACATAAAAGAGCTTCATAAAATGTCTATGAAGGAACTGGTAATATCAGAAGAGTTCCAGTACTTCAATTGAATATAATCCTCTATTAGTCTTTTCTTGATTTAATTTCTGTAGCTCACGAAAACTTACTTCAATCTTGTTTAATTCAGAACAAATGCTTATCTAAAGAAAAAAGTTCAAAAACAACGTTTACTATAATTTGTACACATGAATAAATCCTCCACAATTACCATTCCAAGAAAAAAAACTCAATGTTATAATTTTGATGCTTCTTGGGTACAAACAGAATTCAATACATATCAAATAATGACATACCTGAGATTTCACAAACTTGTAAAGACTTAACAATAGCCTTTTTGCTTCTGGTATCATTACCACAACAGTAAAATTAGCATCCAGAAGTAGACATATCCAATCCATAATCTGAGGATAGACAAAAAAAGAAAAGATTTAAAATTTAATTTTAGGTTAAAATATTTTGCAAAGTCTCTACCTATATCAAGTAGTCTTAAGAGTCTTCTTTGTGGAAGACAACATTTTCGTTTAGAGATGAGGGAATTTCTAAACAATCTAAAAAGGCTTTTTTCTTCTTTAATATTTGTTATTTTATTTATTTTTTGTCTTTTTTGTCTTTTGAGGGCCATAACCACAGCATATGGAGGTCCCAGGCTAGGGGTCTTATCGGAGCTATAGCTGTTAGCCTACGCCACGGCCACAGCGTGGATCTGAGCCGCGTCTGCAACCTACACCACAGCTCATGGCAACGCCGGATCCTTAACCCACTGAGCAAGGCCAGGGATCGAACCCGCAGCCTCACAGTTCCTAGTCGGATTCGTTTCCGCTGTGCCACTATGGAACTCCTTATATTTGTCATTTTATAAACATAACTGGATCTGTTCTACTGCATTAATCAGTAAACAGAAAGTCACAGTGATAGGGAGAGTTAGTACTTTTTATTTAAAAAATTTAAATTTATTTTTCAGTTCAAGTATAGTTGATTCACAATGTTGTGTTAATTTCTGCTGTACAGCAAAGTGACTCAGTTATACGCATATATATATTCTTTTTTATATTCTTTTTCATTACAGTTTATCCCAAGATCCTGAAGATAGTTTCTTGTACTATAGAGTAGGACATTTTTTTTACCCTATTAAAAAAATCTGTGATAACTACTAGCAGTTACAAAAAAAGAACCTACTAATCTCCTATTCTGAAATATGCATTATGACCCAAAAATAGGATGTTGTATACTATAGATGCGCTACCAAGAACTAAAATAGTCACTACTATGTATTTATTAAATTATCCTATGCAGTAATCTTCAAATGGTGTTGCTAACATGCAATTATCAATGTAATGAAAATGCACTAAGGAAACTGATTTTTCATTTGGGGATAAGGAGGAAGCTGATCCCCTTGTAGCTCCTTACACTGAAATTAATTTTATATCTATCAGAGTTAAATACAGAAAAGGAAAATGAAGGTACTAGGGAAAAACAAAGTGGCCATTCTTACACTCTTAGAATGGTAAGAGCCTTAATTTTAAGCATGACATAGCCATAAAGAAGTCATAAGGGAAAAGCTTAACAATTTCCTTTTCTTTTTGGTCCTTTTTAGGGCCACACCCATGGCTTATGGAAGTTCCCAGGCTAGGGATCTAATTGGAGCTGTAACCACCAGCCCACACCACAGCCACAGCCATGCCAGATCAGAGCTGCGTCTGTAAGCTACACCACAGCTCTTGGCAATGCCAGATCCTTAACCCACTGAGCGAGGCCAGGGATCAAACCCCCAACCTCATGGATGTCAGTCAGGTTTGTTAACCACTGAGCCACAATGGGAACTCCAAGCTTAACGATTTTTAAAAAAATTCTTTGTTATTATAGTTGATTTACAATGTTCTGTCAATTTCTGCTATACAGCAAAGTGACCCACTCATACATATGTATACATTCTTTTCCTCACATTTTCCTCTGTCATGTTCCATCACAAGTGATTAGATACAGCTCCCTGCAAATTGTATTCTACAACTACGGTCTACAAAACAGCTGAAAAGCTTAATAACTTCAAGAGCATAAGAATGAAAAACTTGGGGTTCCCATTGTGGCTCAGTGGTTAACGAATCCGACTAGGAATCATGAGGTTGTGGGTTCGATCCCTGGCCTCGCTCAGTGGGTTAAGGATCCGGTGTTGCCGTGAGCTGTGGTGTAGGTTGCAGACGTGGCTTGGATCCCGCGTTGCTATGGCTGTGGTGTAGGCCGGCGGCTACAGCTCTGGTTAGACCCCTAGCCTGGGAACCTTCATATGCTGCGAGTGCGGCCCTGGAAAAGGCAAAAAAAAAAGAAAGAAAAAAGAAAAACTCATCTATGTCAAAAATTATACTAAAGAATGTTAAAAAGCATGATAGGAAAAAAGTACTTATAATACACTTGATAGAAATAGACTAATTTCCTTTAATATACAAAGAATAATTTATAAGTGAAAATGGAAAAGACAGAAAACGCAACAGAATAATGGAGAAAGAACCTCATTAGGCAGTGCATAAAAAGGAATATAAATAGACAAGAAATGATGATCCATCTCTCTCATTATCAAAGAACTGCAAATTAAAATAAAACACCTATCTGTTACCTACCTGACTGGCAAAGAGTAAGGTCTCAGACCTTGGTGGCCGGAGTACTTCTTGCCACAACCCTTGGGAAAGGTAGTCTGCAATTTTCAAAACCACAAATGTATGTACCCTTCATCTACTAATTTCACCAATGGAAATTTACCCAACAGGTGTCCTCTCATAATATGCAAGAGTATGTATATGAAGACGCTTACTGGAAGTTTGTTTACAATAGCAAAAAAAAAAAAAACTATAAACAATTTAAATGCCTATCAACAGGGGACTAACAATCAAGATTTTCTATAGAATTAAGCAGTATGCAATGGTTGGAGTTCCTGTTGTGGCACAGTGGTTAATGAATCCGACTAGGAACCATGAGGTTGCAGGTTCGTCCCCTGGCCTTGCTCAGCTGGGTTAAGGATCCAGCGTTGCCGTGAGCTGTGGTGTAGGTTGCAGACGTGGCTCGGATCCTGCGTTGCTGTGGCTGCGGTGTAGGCCAGTGGCTACAGCTCCGATTA